>QLOH01001194.1:0-69426 GCA_026901365.1 Sesbania bispinosa | reverse complement strand
CAAGTGGTTGGCAAGGTTAAATAGTCAATGAAAGGATTGACAGAAGCAAAATGCTGCAACTCTGCAGGAGTTTGATGCTTGCCTACCCCAAGTTCCTGTTACCTGTGCATCGTATATGTAAGAGACCCAACAAGCCTGTTATCTCTACCTTAGTGATGATTAGACAGAGAATGTTTAGAAGAACAATATGAATCCATATATAACGTAAAAAAAAAAAAAAAAAACAAAACTTTTAAGTAACAAGGGTTATTCATCATTAAACTCTTGTTTATATGGCCTGTAGAAGACTGTAATACGTTATATTTGACTAATTTCTCGACAGTTAGTGTTATCATCATTTGCCGTCTGATATTTAAACTCAAATGTTTTATATGCTCAATACAAGCAGCCAGCAAAAAACCTAATGGATACCATAAGGAGGCTTTAAATTAAACTGTTTAGCGATTTTGTTGAATTTTAGGTTTGCCCTTTCACTGCAAAATAGCAATGCATTATAGCTGTGCAACGTGCGACTGGAAAGGTTAATGCCAATTAGTGTTATACTTGCAAATTATACAGTTTGGCTCGGTTAAAAGAGGAAAGATAACGAAAAGTTGTTTCTGGGTGCCAAAAATTTTAATCCTTTTTAACTTAAGGTTTCTATCGATCGGTGTATACAGTGCCTAAATGGAACTTCTTTCTTGTTTTGGAAATAACTAAAGTTCTTTTTTTTGTGGTCAACAATTAAAGTTCTTAAATCTTATACTTTATTTTAACAAAACCTTTTTCACTTAAAGTTATTGTGTTTGTCTATACTATGGATCCAAGAGGTCAGGAACATGAAGATTGTAATTGCTTGCTATTCATAGATATTATTATTCTCAACATTTTCTCAATATTATTACTTGCTTAGAAAATGTCATAATAATGTGGATCGCTTCAGTACTCTTTGTGATCATGTCAGAATAATTATGAAAATTGGCATGTATTATGATTATATTATACTAGGGGAAAGACATAGTGCCTGCCTGTCCACATTTTTTATTGTTTATAAAAAATATTAAGAGAAATAATAATATGTATAATGGTTGTTTTGTATTGTGAGTCATTATTGAAATAAAATATTTTATGATTTCTCTCAAACTGAATTTTATAACTACTTATGTGAATCCAACCGGATAAAATTAAAGATGGTGACATGACTTTAATGAAGCCTAGTTGTCATAATTTTAATTCAAGAAAGGAGTAGAAACTTGTTTGGAGCGGCCAACAATCATTATTTTAAGTAGGTTGAGTTAATTTTCTTGTTTAAATATTATTAAACAATTGGCTGAAGCTATTTCACACACATGGGGGCGGCCAGCCTGGTGTCTTGAAGGCAAAATTATGATATTGGATGGTTACAAAGACAATGGTGCGGCTTAATTAAATTCAAGGGACAAGGGAAGTTACAAAATAATTTGGCCATCAAGAAGAAGGTTGTTACAATATTAAAAGGGCGGCCAACATTCAACACATGGAGGTTACAAATTGATGGAGCAACTAGCAATCAATTCTTGGGCTATTATGTTTCTAATGAGGGGCGGCCAATTCATGGTTGAATTACAAGCCTTTTATTTCTGTTGGTTGTTACAAAATTGTTTGTAATTGTGCGGCTACATGTGAGTTAGTTATAGGCTAATTGTTTTAATTTTTATTAGGTAGTTACATTTTAATAGCCCCTTAGTAGTAATTTCTTGTTGTTGGTTGAATACTAAAAGACTACATTCTGCACATAGCTGAAGGTTATATATAGGGCACATATTTCTTGTAAGAGAACAACTGGGATTCAATATTTATAAAATTGAGAGTTTGATTCTCTGTGTTCTTGTTATACAAGAATTGAGTTTTATCAAAGGTCCTTCATCCCTTTGTGTGTGTAACTCTTAAGCTTATTTTCCATCTTTGGAAGTGTGACGTCTATCAAATTCCATTCCATCTTCTTACCTTTTTTTTTTCCATTTTCTCGTTTAAACCATTTCCCAAATTTCCTAATTATGAGCACTCCAACCTAGATAAATCCGTAAAACGAATCCACCCCTTGGATTATCGTCATTTGGTATCAGAGCTTCGGCTCTGGGTTTGGAATGGCGATGGAAATTTACTATACAAGGTGTTTAATCGAAGGCCACCCATGTTTAGTTGCATACGATTACAAAGCGACAACAATGTTGTGAGCCAAAGATTGGTAGAGAAAACTCCACCTACCAACGAGCTTTCATCCGAATCAAGTGTGGATCACATTCACTGTGGGGCAGTGTGTGAATGAAGTATTATGTGATATCGCTCCCATGGACTCTTTCATCTTCTTTAGGATGGTCATGGCTTCGTTATAAAACACTCAATCTTAATGAACGTTCGCTTTCTTTGAGGCATGAGGGACGTAAGATTAAGTTAAAATTTCTGACACCAAGCCGAGTCAGTGAGTATCAATGTAAGTTGAAGGAGAAAATAGAAAAAGAAAAAGAAGAACAGAGAGAAAAAGAAAGAGAAGAAATAGAAATAAAAAAAGAAAGAGAGAAAATGAGCAAGGAAATTTTAAATTCTAATGTTATTTCTTCTTTTGTTTGTGATACTATTTTACAGGGGCAAGAGGATGTAATTATGAATGAAACACACCACAAGTTGCCAGCTTTGAGAAAGAATTGTGTTGATATCATTCCTAGTGCTCCATTGTACATCCAACCCCTATTGAAAGCCAAACTCATGAGGATATTGAAGACAAACACATGGAGTCTTTTGATTTTGAGGTTGAATTGCATTTGTTTGACAAAGAAATTTGCAGGTTTATTTGACAAGAAGAATTGCCCTTGATCATGATGTTTGGGTTTGGAAATCAAAAAGGAAGATTTCTTTGATGCATAAGGAAGGAATAACCAAATCTGAATTTTACAAGTCGTATTTGATCTAGGAGGAAGTTTTTGAGTTTTCTACAGTAGTTAGTGAATAAAATTAAGCAAATAATAAAGCTTTAAGATTCAGGACGAATCTTCTCGAAGAAGGAGGGTATGATGTGAATCCCTGGGTAAATTAAAGAAGATGGTGACATGGCTTTTAATGAAGCCCAGTTGTCATAATTTTAACTCAAGAAAGGAGTAGAAACTTGTTTGGAGCGGCCAACATCATTATTTTAAGTTGGCTGAGTTAATTTTCTTGTTTTAAATAATTAAACAATTGGCTGAAGCTATTTCACCACATGGGGGTGGCCAGCCTGGTGTCTTGAAGGCAAAATTATGATATTTGGATGGTTACAAAGACAATGCTGCGACTTAATTAAATAAAAGAGACAAGGGAAGTTACAACATAATTTGGCCATCAAGAAGAGGTTGTTACAATATTAAAAGGGTGGCCAGCATTCAACACATGAAGGTTACAAATTGATGGAGCAACTAGCAATCAATTCTTGGGCTGTTATGTTTCTAATGGGGGGCGGCCAACTCATGGTTGAATTACAAGCCTTTTATTTCTTGTTGGTTGTTACAAAATTGCTTGTAATTGTGCGGCTACATGTGAGTTAGTTATAGGCTGATTGTTTTAATTTTTATAGGTAGTTACATTTTAATATCCCCTTAGTAGTAATTTCTGGTTGTTGTTGAATACTAAATGACTACATTCTGTGCATAGCTGAAGGTTATATATAGGGTGCATATTTCTTGTAAGAGAACAATTGGGATTCAATATTTATAAAATTGAGAGTTTGATTCTCTGGTGTGTTCTTGTTATACAAGACTTGGGTTTTATCAAAGGTCCTTCATCCCTTTGTGTGTATAACTCTTAGGCTTATCTTCCATCCTTGAAAGTGTGACGTCTATCAAATTCCATTCCATCTTGTTACATTTTTTTCCATTTTCTTGTTTAAACCATTTCCCAAATATCCTAATTATGAGCATTCCAACCTAGATAGATCCGTAAAACGAATCCACCCCCTTGGATTCTCGTCATTTGTGATGAGGACATAAATCAAGGACTTGAAGTACTCAAAAGGCTTGGTGGACCTATGACAAGGGCACGGGCTAAAAGGCAAGAGAAGCTCTACAACTCTACAACTTGCAATAAATGCTTTTCAGCTTCAAGCCACCAGAAACATTAATGGAGCTGACCAGTTCATTTATTTAACTCAAGTTGAAAGGATGATGGAAACAAAGCCATTGATGAAGGATCAGTTGCCATTAAAGCAACTACAAGTTGAAGACCAAGCATGCTCAATTAGGGTGGCCAAGTGGGCGGCCAACTCATGTTTATTTTGCTGAATTTTTATGTTTATTTGCTTTCAATAAAGTTAGGGCAGTTACAAAAATTTGAGTTAATCGTTTTGGATGGTTACAAGACAAAGTTGTAATGTGATTAAAAGCATTGATTGCCTTGTCAACTAGCCGTTGGAGAAGGCTTGCTAGGTGCGGCTGAACCTAGTTATCTTTGGAGCTACATGGAGACCTTTTACCTAGTCCAAGGTTGCGGCCAACATGTGCTTATTTGGCTGAGTAATATGTCATCAAAGATGGACCAACAAGGATGTAAAGGCTGAGTAAATTGCCACCAAAGTTGCGACCAACATTCATGAGATGGGGGTTACAAATTGAAGGCAAACTTAACTCAATGGGGCTGTTATGGGCGACCACTTCATGGCTGATTCAATAGCCATTTTATTCAATGTTTGGTGGTTACAACTCAAGGTTTATTGCAGCCACATGTGCCAAAGAAGTTGGCTGGATTTTGCGGCCAAATAAGTAGGGTTATGCCTAGTTTTAATTAGTAATTTCTCTACTTAAAAATATTTTAATTTAATGATGTAATGAGGGTTGCATGGGAAATGCATGAGGGACATTTTAGGGATGATTTGGGCGTGTTAACCCTAGCTGGTTGCATGACCATTGAAGTGCCTTGTAAACCTTATAAGTACCATGCTTCATGCATGCATTTTGGTTAGAACTTTTGTTAAGAAAAATTATCAATTTAGAGAGTGTTTCTCTATTTTCTTATTAATTCAAGAGTTGAGGTTTATCAAAGATTTCATCATCTTTGTGTGTTTAATCTCAAGAACTTATCTTTCATCCTTGAAAGTGTGACGTCCAAATTATCTTTATTCTTCTTCTTCCAATTAATCTCTTTATTATCTTTGAGTTTTTCGCAAGAAACTTCAAGTTACAAGGCTGAATTTTGTTCAAAAGAAAGTTTTCCTTCAATATTCAAAGTCGAAATTCCAAAAGAAAATTTCAATTCAAGAAAAGAAAAGTAAAAGAAAAATAAAGTGTTAATAGAAAGTTCATGTTTTCAGCCTAGAATTTCTAAAAGATCCCTAATTCGAACCCAATCATTATAAGGGTTCATATCATTTGGTATCAGAGCTCCGGTTATTAGAAATTTTCAAGGCTTTTCTGCTTTCTTTCTATTGTTTGCTAACTGTTTCCTATTCTTCTTAGCTTTTCTTGTTTTTATTTTCTTGATTGCACAAAGGTTGGTGAATTTCTCGATTTCCTCCTTTTGATTTGATAAGAATTTAAGAGGAATAGAATGGAAAAAGACAAGAGAGTTACATCATAGAAAAATCCAAGTGTTGAGTGCAAACACTAGAGTGTGGTGAGGATTCTATACAGTTAACATTTTTCATTATCTTGTTACGTTGTTTTTTCTTTCTTCTTATCATGGCAGAAAGGGTTGTCGAGAATCATGACCTTCAAACACAAATTGCTGCTCTCTGTACATAATTGGAGAGAATGATGAAGCAACAATATGATGAGCTGCATGCTAGGTTGGATGAATTGGAGACCAAATCGTCACCTGAAGGAGAACGAGAAAGGCCAAATAGAAATGAAGGTAAAATAGAAGGTGTCAAGTTGACTATACCATCTTTCAAAGTTCGAAGTGAACTAGAAGCTTACTTGGAGTGGGAACTCAAGATTGAGCACATCTTTGCTTGTAATAACTATACAGAGGTGCAAAAGGTAAAACTTGTTGTTGCTGAATTTTCTGATTATGCTCTTATTTGGTGGAACACAGTTTCAGAAGGAGAGGCTTAGAAATGAAGAACCATTGGTGGAGACATGGACCTAAATGAAAAGAATTATGAGGAAACGGTATGTTCCATCTAGTTTCCAAAGAGACTTGAAGCTGAAGTTACAAAAGTTGACCCAAGGAAGTAAAGGAGTTGAAGAGATCTACAAAGAAATGGAGGTGCTTCTAATTCAAACCAACATAGAAGAAGGCCCTGGGGTAACTATGGAACATTTCCTTAATGGCTTGAGTAGTGACATTAGAGACATTGTAGAATTGCAGGAATATGTGGAGATGGATGATTTGTTACACAAAGCTCTTCAAATAGAGCAGCAGCTTAAAAGAAAAGGAGCAACAAGGAAGAGTCCTACCACCTTTCCCCCAAATTGGAAGGACAAAGTTAAGAAGGAAGGGTGTAGAATCACCTAATCAGGAGCATCATCTTCTCAAGGGAAAATACCTCCAAAGGTCGCTGAACAGGCTTCTAAGAAGGGAAGAGATGTGAAATGTTTCAGGTGCCAAGATTTGGACATTATGCCTTTGAGTGTCCTACTAAGAAAACCATTCTTCTTAAGGACAATGGAGAGTATACAAGTGAATCAGAAGATGAAAGAGCCCAGTGATGATGACACCGGTGCTGTGAAATTGGAGAAGTCTACATGATTAGGAGACTTCTTGGAAGCCAAACCACGACCATGGAAGCAAACCAAAGAGAGAACATATTTCATACCAGGTGTTCTGTCAATGGTAACATTTGTTTAGTTATAATTGATGGTGGCAGTTGTACTAACGTGGTCAGTGCTAGATTGGTGTCAAAGATGAATTTGGACACAAAGCCACATCCTAGGCCATACAAGCTTCAATGGATTAGTGAAAGTGATGAAGTGCACGTGAAAAGGCAAGCTGAAATTCCATTTTCTATTGGAAAATATCAAGACAAGGTGACTTGTGATGTGGTACCTATGGAGGCAAGCCATATTCTCCTTGGGAGGCCGTGGCAGTTTGACATTAAAGCTATCCATGATGGCTTTACAAATAAAATTTCTTTCTTGTACCATGATAAAAACATTGTTTTGAAACCTTTGAGTCCGAAAGAGGTCAGTGAGGACCAAAATAAATTGAGAGAAAAGATTGCTCAAGAGAGAAAGATTGAAACACTTGAGAGGGAAGAGAGTCAAAAGAAAAGAAGTGAAACATTTGAGGGCAAACGGTTGTGTTTAGCAAAAGAAAGAGAAGTGAGGAGAGTGTTATGCAGAAGACAACCTCTTTACTTATTGCTTGATCAAAGTTATCTTTTAACTGCTAACCAATTTGATAAATTTGAGCCGCCTTCTGTTGTTAAAACTCTTTTGCAAGAATATGAGGATGTGTTTCCAGAAAGTGTTCCTGATGGCTTACCACCCTTGAGAGGAATTGAGCATCACATAGACCTCATTCCTGGAGCTTCTTTGCCAAATCGGCCAGCATATAGAAGCAACCCTCAAGAGACCAAAGAAATTGAGAGGCAAGTGAATGAGCTCATAAGCAAAGGATGGGTGAGAAACAACATGAGCCCATGCGTTGTTCCTGTTATCTTGGTACCCAAAAAGGATGGGACATGGAGAATGTGTTCTGACTGTAGAGCAATCAACAACATCACCATTAAGTATCGTCATCTTATTCCCAGGTTAGATGACTTACTTGATGAACTTCATGGTGCAAGCATATTTTCTAAAATTGATCTTAAAAGTGGTTATAATCAAATTCGTATAAGGGAGGGATGAATGGAAAACAACCTTTAAAACTAAATATGGGTTGTATGAATGGATGGTTATGCCATTTGGGTTGACTAATGCTCCTAGTACCTTCATGAGATTAATGAACCATGTTTTAAGGGATTTTATTGGGAAATTTATGGTGTCATATTTTGATGACATTCTTATCTATAGCACTTGTTTGGACATGCATGTTGAACACCTAAAATCTGTTGTGGATGTGCTTAGAAAAGAACATTTGTATGCCAACCTTGATAAATGCATTTTTTTACCAATCATGTTGTGTTCTTGGGATTTGTTGTGAGTTCTAAAGGGGTTCAAGTGGATGAAGAAAAGGTTAAGGCTATTCAAGAATGGCCAACGCCTAAAAATGTGAGTGAAGTGAGAAGTTTTCATGGTTTAGCAAGTTTCTATAGGAGATTTGTTAAGGATTTTAGTACTTTGGCTGCACCCCTAAATGACATTGTTAAAAAGAATGTGGGATTTAAGTGGGGGCGGGGGGGGGGGAAGCAAGAGGTGGCCTTTACTGCCCTAAAAAATAGGCTCACTCATGCGCCTATATTAGCCTTGCCTAACTTTGCAAAATCTTTTGAATTGGAATGTGATGCTTCTAATGTAGGCATAGGCGTTGTTTTGTTACAAGATGGGCATCCAATTGCTTATTTTAGTGAAAAATTAAGTGGACATGCACTTAATTATTCCACTTATGATAAGGAATTATATGCTTTTGTAAGAGCTCTTAAAATGTGGCAACACTATTTGCTTCCCAAAGAATTTGTAATTCATAGTGATCATGAATCTTTGAAGTATTTGAAAGGCCAAGGTAAACTTAATAAAAGGCATGCTAAATGGGTGGAATTTTTGGAGCAATTTCCATACATCATAAACATAAAAGAGGAAAAGGAAATGTTGTTGCTGATGCTCTTTCTAGGAGACATGTTCTACTTTCTTTGCTTGAAACTAAGTTGTATGGACTTGAATCTTTGAAAGCTATGTATTAGGATGATTTGGATTTTGCTGAATTGTATGCTGCATGTGAGAGAAAATCTGAAAATGGATATTTTAGGCATAATGAATTTTTGTTTAAAGGTGTTCCTAAGAGTTCTATTAGGGAATTGCTTGTGAGTGAGTCACATGAAGGAGGATTAATGAGACACTTCGGGGTTCAAAAGACTTTAGAAATTTTGCAAGATAATTTCTATTGGCCTAATATGAAACGTGATGTTCATAAATTTTGTGATCATTGCATTATTTGCAAAAGGGCTAAGTCTAAAGTTAAACCTCACGGTTTATATACTCCTTTACTTGTTCCTGAATATCATTGGATTGATATTTCCATGGACTTTGTTTTGGGGCTTCCAAAAACAAAGAATGGAAAAGATTCTGTTTTTGTTGTGGTTGACAGGTTCTCAAAGATGGCGCATTTTATACCTTGCAAGAAGGTGGATGATGCCTGTCATGTAGCTGATTTATTTTTCAAAGAAATTGTAAGGCTACATGGATTACCAAGAAGCATTGTGAGTGACAGAGATTCAAAATTTCTTGGTCACTTTGTGGGGAAAGCTTGGAGCCAAGCCGCTGTTTCTACTACTTGCCATCCTCAAACTGATGGTCAAACAGAAGTAGTAAATAAAACATTAGGTACCTTGCTTAGGACAATTTTAAATAAGAATATTAAGTCTTTGGAGGAATGTTTGCCTCATGTTGAGTTTGCTTACAATAGGGTTGTCCATAGTACTACAAACTGTTCACCTTTTGAAGTAGTTTATGGATTTAACCCTTTAACTCCTCTTGATATATTACCTTTGCCTAACATTTCTACATTTAAGCATAAAGATGCGCAGGCTAAGGCTGATTTTGTCAAGAAGATGCATGAGAAAGTAAAGGCTCAAATAGAAAAGAAGAATGAGAGCTATGCAAGGCAAGCCAACAAGGGAAGAAAGAAGGTGGCGTTCCAACCTGGTGATTGGGTTTGGGTGCACATGAGGAAAGAAAGGTTCCCTGAACAAAGGAAGTCAAAACTCTTACCTAGAGGAGACGGACCTTTCCAAGTGCTTGAGAAGATAAATGACAATGCCTATAAGATTGACTTACCAGGTGAGTATAATGTCAGTGCTACCTTTAATGTTTCTGACTTAACCCTTTTTGATGCAGGTGAGGAACTTTCAGATTTGAGGACAAATCCTTTTCAAGAGTTGAGGTTTATCAAAGGTTCTTCACCTTTGTGTGTGTAATCTCAAGGACTTATCTTTCATCCTAGAAAGTGTGACGTCCATGTCAGTGCTACCTTTAATGTTTCTAAATAATCAAAAGTTATCATTTTCTACTAAAGAGCTTGTTTTGTATGCGCATATTACTCACCAAGTTTGAGGCTGAATTTTGATTCTCGTTAAAAAGAAAAGGAGAGAAATAATTGAGGGCAAACAATTGTGTTTAGCAAAAGAAAAAGAAGTGAGGAGGGTGCTTTGCGCAAGACAACCTCTCTACCTCTTAATTTGTCAAAATCAATTGTTGCATGCTAATCAATTTGATAACCATGATTTGCCTTTGTCTATTAAATTTCTTTTACAGGATTTTGAAGATGTGTTTCCAGTTAATGTTTCTGATGGATTACCACCTTTGAGGGGAATTGAGCATCATATTGATCTCATTCCAGGCGCATCATTGCCCAACCGCCCAGCTTATAGAAGCAATCCATAAGAAACTAAAGAAATTGAAAGGCAAGTGGCTGAGCTAATAAGCAAAGGATGGGTGAAAAACAGCATGAGTCCATGCGCTGTTCCTGTTGTCGTGACCGGGGCCACGACGGGGTCTCGGGCCCGTGAGAAAAATAATGAAAAATGATTGAATTTTTGGGGAGTCGCCTCCAATTTATTTGGGTTGGGAAAATTGGAAAACCCGAAAATGATTTAAAATTAAAAATTGGTCTGCGAACAGAGATCCAAATTCGGGACTCGATTATGCGTAGGGAAGGTATTAGCACCCTACAACATCCGTTAAAAACGATTACCCTTAATTAATTGTGTAAAATTCATTAACTTTTAAAATGTTTATTTTACCCTCTAAAAAAACAAAATTTATTTACATTCTTTAAATTAAAGAATGATGAGAAAAAATTAATTTGAAATCAATGGGACAAAAATGTTGAAAATTTTATTTTGGCTCGACGGGAAATCCCGCTCCTACGTATCTCCAGGTGCAATGGAGAAATCAAAGCCACGTAGTTCTAAAACAGTGTTGAAAAAAAGATTGACTTTATTTTTGAAAGAAATTGATTTTTAATTTTTGAAAATAAAGGAAAATGAGGAAATTGAATTTGGAAATGCTTTTAATTCAAAGAAAGAAAAAAAGGGATTTATTTTTAGCAGAGTCGATGCTAGCAAATGGCTATACAACGAACCCTTGAAATTGTTTAGACGACATTATTGATAGAAATGCTATTCAATAAACGTCATTTATTTTGAGAAGAAAACATTTTTGAGAAAAGATTTAAAATTCCGCATTATTGAGTTAGCAAATGGCTATACTCAATATTTTTCCTTTTTCACGTTATTGATAGAAATGCTATTCAATTAACGTAATTTATTTTGAGAAGAAAACATTTTTGAGAAAAGATTTAAAATTCGGCATTATTGAATTAGCAAATGGCTATACTCAATATTTTTTCCTTTTTCACGTTATTGATAGAAATGCTATTCAATTAACGTAATTTTGAGAAAATTATTTTTAGAAGAGATTTGAGATTAAGCGCATTATTGAGCTAGTAAATGACTATACTTAATATTTCCTTTTCTCTTAAAACTATACGTTAAAGGATAGAAAGGCTATTCCATCAACGTAATCGATTTGATAAACCAATTTAAAAAATGTTTTTTTTATTTATAAACGGGCAAATTATTGAGCTAGTAAATGACTATGCTCAATTATTTTTTATTTGAATGACGTTAAAAGATAGAAATGCTATTCTATTAACGTCAAAGATAAAAGGGGATAAATTGAATCAATTAATATTTACATGAACACAAAATTAAAATTATAAATAATCAATTATTTACAGAGAAAGAAATGAACAAATATTTACATCCACAAATGTTAAATAAATAATTCTAAACACTTAAAGGAAATACAAGATGGTGGATCTAAAAGAATTTACAAAAAAGAGATTATTAGTAATAAATGGAACAAAATAAACAACAAATAATAGAATTGAACAACATTACCAAATCAGATCAAAAGAGGAGAAAAATGAGTTGGGCCTCAGCACATCATCACTGGCCCAACTGAAAAAAAAAGAACACAAGTATGCCAAAAACGAATCGGGCCTCAACATAGGCCCAACCTCTACCCAAAAATAAACCAGATTTAACACTCATGTGTGTAATGTAAAAAAAGGGGCAAAATGAAATCAAGTTAACATTCAGACTCTCTTTTCTTTTTCTCAACATTAGGGTTTGCAATTTGGGAGAGGGAGCCAAAAAGGGGGAACAGCAGCGGCGCCCATGGAGGTGCAGAGGCGCGCGACGCTGCAGCAAGGGAGGGACGACGGTGACTCAAGGCTGAGCTCGCGACGGAGGGGGGGCTGACGGTGAGACAGGCGCGGAAACGCCGCTGAGAAGCGCGATGGCGCACACGACGCCGGTGGGGGACGTGCGCGCGGTGGTGCGGCCGCGGATGGGGGACGACTGGCCGAGCTTTGTAGCAGGGGTGGTGGTGCTGGCCGCAGTGAAACCAGCGGCGATGCAGCAGTGGCCGCGCGCAGCGGTGGCTGAGCTACGGTGGAGCAGTGGGGGACGAAGGGGTGACAGCGATCTTGCGATAGGGACAGGGAGCAGTGGCTCATGGTGACTCAGAGGCTCGACGGCGAGCAGGTACGGCCGCTCAACGGCGGCGGAGGGCAGCCTCCTTTACCCTTGCTCTGTTTTCTTTTTTAGTCTGTTTCTTTTATTTGGTTCACTGTTTTTTTTTTTGGGTGAAAACTTGATGGTGAGGGTGGCCAAGGGCAGAGGGGTGGTGGTCGCGAGTTGCAGGGAGGGTCTAGTTGGATTTCTTTTTGTATAATTCCTTTTATCTTGCTTGTATTGGGACTGTAATGGACTGTTAGAGACACTGTTTGGCTTTTAACTGTTTGATTTTTAACTGGCCGAAATGTTTATCAAATGGGTGCAAGAATGAATTTTGGTTAAAGATGTGTTAATGTATGCACAGAAAATTGTAGATTGATATTCAAGGAAAGAATAGGGGTACCAAATTGTAGATTATCTGTATAGAAATTTCTGCTTACCTCCTGGGATCTTGTCTCTGAACTGCCTCTCTTTTTCTGAGTGAATGATTTTTTGTAAACTTCCCCGTATTTCTTTATATTCTCTGGATTTTTTGATAGAACCTCCCCCTCTGTTCTGTTCGAATCTTTCCCTTCATAAATTCCTCTCTTTTTGAATTCTCAAAATCGGTGTTTCTTCTCTGTATTTTTAGAATAGCTTCTGTGAAAAGAATCCACTTACCTCTGTTTTTCCTCTTTTATTTATAGGCAAAATTTTTCCCTTTTTTACACGCAAATTGCTCTGCAAGATGGTCAATTGCCCATGTTGGTTTCAGTCTTTTTTCCATACTTCCACCGCCCAAAACATGATTTCTAGCCGCCCCTGGCAGTGCAACTTGCACTGCCGCATTCCCCCTGTCTTTCTCTCTTTTCCCTTTTTTTTTAGAATTAAGGAATGAAAAAGGGCTAATTAACCCCAAAAAAAACCTTTTTTTAAAAAAAAACTCTAAGAATGGGCCCAAAATGGCCCGATTGAAAATATGAAATTTTGTAATAAAACGTACAATTAATCAATTAATTAATTAAATATCACTAATAATTAATTTAATTTATTTTCCTAAACAATTTTTGGTTTTTGTTTTAACAAAGTAAAAATAAAAAGGTTAAAAAGTAGATGAAATTCCCGGACAAAATTGGGTGCTGACACCTGTCATCTTGGTACCCAAAAGGATGGAACATGGAGGATGTGTTCTGACTATAGAGCAATCAACAACATCACCATTAAGTACCGTCATCCTATTCCCAGGTTAGATGACTTACTTGATGAACTTCATGGTGCATGCATATTTTCTAAAATTGATCTTAAAAGTGGTTATAATCAAATTTGTATAAGGGAAGAAGATGAATGGAAAACAACCTTTAAAAAAATAATTGGGTTGTATGAATGGATGGTTATGCCATTTGGGTTAACCAATGCTCTTAGTACCTTCATGAGACTAAAACCATGTTTTAAGGGATTTTATTGGGAAATTTGTGGTGGTGTATTTTGATGACATTCTGATCTATAGCACTTGTTTGGACATGCATGTTGAACATTTAAAATCTGTTTTGGATGTGCTTAGAAAAGAACGTTTGTATGCCAACCTTGACAAATGCATTTTTTGTACCGACCATGTTGTGTTCTTGGGATTTGTTGTAAGTTCTAAAGGGGTACAAGTAGATGAAGAAAAGGTTAAGGCCATTCAAGAATGCCCAACGCCTAAAAATGTGGTGAATAGGACATTGGGCGCCTTGCTTAGGCTATTTTGAATAAAAATATTAAGTCTTGGGAGGAATGTTGCCTCATGTTGAGTTTGCTTACAATAGGGCTATCCATAGTACTACAAATTGTTCTCCCTTTGAGATAGTTTATGGGTTTAACCTTTTAACTCCTCTTGATTTATTACCTTTGCCTCACATTTCTATGTTTAAACATGATGAAGCACAGGCCAAGGCAGAATATGTCAAAAAGATCCATGAAAAGGTGAAGGCACAAATTGAAAAGAAGAATGAAAGTTATGCCAAGCAAGCTAACAAAGGGAGGAAGAAAATTGTGTTCAATCCTGGTGATTGGGTTTGGGTGCACATGAGAAAGGAGAGGTTCCCTGAACAAAGAAAATCTAAACTTCTACCAAGGGAAGATGGACCTTTTCAAGTTCTAGAAAGGATCAATGATAATGCCTATAAGATTGACCTTCCGGGTGAGTATCAAGTAAGTGCAACTTTCAATGTTTCTGATTTATCCCTTTTTGATGTAGATGAAGGAACAAATTATTTGAGGACAAATCCTCTTCAATAGGGGAGTGATGAGGACATGACCCATGGCAAAGCACTTGAAGGACATGGGGACCAATGACAAGGGCAAGGGCAAGGAAGGCAAAGGAAGCTCTGCAGCTGATAGTGGCATCCCTACATTCTAAGGGCGCAGATGATAAGGAACAATCTCCTAAAATTGTTCTTTGTCTTAAGCAAGAAGAAGATGGTAGCATGGAATTAAATGAAGTCCAGTTGCCATCAATGTCAAACTCCAATTGAAGACAAGCTTTGGAGAGTGGGGGCGGCCAAGAAGAGGGCGGCCAAGGGAATGCATGGCTGAATCAATTTCTTTGTTTTTTGCTTTCAATAAGAATTATGTGGTTGTTACAATGCTTAATCATGTGGCTGGTTGGTTACAAAAGAGAATTAAAAGAATTGAAGCTGAAACGGTTACAAGGAGACAAGGAATTAATGGCATGGGGGTTACAAATTGAAGCACTTGTTGGGGGTTACCTTGGGCTCTCATTTTTGGGCTAACATGTGATGAAATTGGCTGATTCCTTAACCTATTGTGGATGGCCAACATGTGCATAAAAAGGCTAATTCATGATCATTAAAAAGGTGGCCAACATGTGATAAAATTGGGAGATTGAAGACCATTTATTGGAACGGCCAACACATGATAATTGTTGGTTATTTTCATTCACTTTGTAACATTTTTGGCTGAGTTAATTAGGTTAATGTGGGCGGCCAATGTAGGTTTCATTTGGCTTGAATTATATTGACAAATTAAGGGATTTGATGATTAACCACATGGGTGTAATATGGGGCGGCTACATAGGAGTTTTTTTTAGGCATAGTTTAATTATTTTATTAAGCATTTCATTTCCTTTCTTATTGTAATTGGCTGAATACTAAGAGCCATGCATGGTGCGCATATTTAAGGAGCATGCAAGCCATGCAAGAAGACTTAGAATGTTTATGCTAATTTTATCAATCAAAGAGAATATTTCTCTTATTTTCTTGCCTTTTCAAGAGTTGAGGTTTATCAAGGGTTCTTCACCTTTGTGTGTGTAATCTCAAGAACTTATCTTTCATCCTAAAGAAAGTGTGACGTCCACCTATCTTCTTCTTCTTCTTCTTCCTAAATAATCAAAAGATATCAATTTCTGCTAAACAACTTGTTTTGTATGCGTATATTACTCACCAAGTTAGAGGCTGAATTTTGATTCTATTTGAAAGTAAAATTCATATTCCAAAGTTTAGAAGTTACGTACGTTATTAAAATTCACGAAAAGGTTATTGAAAAGAAAAGTATGAGAAAAATCAAGTATTGAAGGAAAGTACAAGTTTTCAGCCTAATATTTCTAAAGGTCCCATAATTCGAACCATAGGGTTCATATCAACTACTCCTTTGTTTTTCATATTTTTTAAAAAATAGGGGTTTAATTGGAATAGGAAAAATAGACACCGAAATAACTACTCTCCCTCATAACCCTTTATTAATAACTAGTGGATAGACTGCTCTACCCGCATTTCTTATTTTTTAGGAAAATTCATAATTTTTTTTATATATATATATTTAAATGTAACCAAAATTAATTTGCATAAATTAATTAAAATCATATACTACATATAAAATTAAATTAATAAAAATGTAAAATATTTATTTATTTATAATTCTTATTGTTCTATCATTTTTGTTTTTACCTTAATTGAAAGACCAAATAGTAAATGTATTTTAGGAATATTTCTCCTCCCTGTATTTTAGTTAAAAAATTTAATATGTCAAAACTTATAGTTAACCCATGAAAAATAAACTGATAAAATAAACAATAATAAAATTGAATAATTATTTACCTTGAAGATTTCTTGTCTATTCTTGATACATTATGTTATTAATAAGTTCTTGACATTTTAAGAACTACAAAAATAACTCAAAATGCTATGATATTAAATATTCAATATCTTTTAAATGTAATAGTTAATCAAAGAACAAATCAGAACATACAGAATGCAAATATTTTGTTTTGCTTAAAATTTACTATTATGACAATTATATATCCACGTTGTATCCTCAACATTCCAAATAATAATTCTAAAGTTAGTATTAATTTAAGATAATAAAAATGCAAGATTATATTCCATGGTAGTCAAAATACGTGTTTCATTATAACAACTATATTTCTTTATCAAATATCACCTATTAGATAAAACATCTTAAAATAATTGAATTCAGGCACCTATTTATGCTTGATCTATCAACTCTCTTTGGATCATCTTTTATAGTTGAGTTTTATCCACTAATATTGTGAAATCCCACCCAATAAAATATATTTTTAGATGATGAATATGTTGCAATGAAACTTTGTAAATTAGACAACTAATAGTTACATAATATGAAGATGTTACTCTAGTATTATTTAATACTATTATCAATTGGGCAAATTGATGTATATGCTTGCTCATATTTCCATTTGTTCCATAGCTTTACCCATCCTCCTAAAAATGCATGTCAAATTATTTAAAAATAGTAAAAATATAAGATAAGAATATTCAATTGTTAAATTATCACTTTAATAATATTATATATAATTTTAAATAAGTCATTTTTTATGAACTAATTCTTTTAAGATTCTTAAAACTAAACATTATAATTTTTTTTACATTTTAAATAGATCTAAAACTAGTTTATTGTAAAAAATATTTAATAAATGAAAATCTTGTGTTAATTAAAAATAAAGATTTGTAACAAAAGACAAAGATCTATTTTCCATACTTTGTCTCCATGCTGTTAACTTAATGTCTATTTTAATTTGATGATGTGGTGAATAATTTCTTATTCAAGGTGTATGTATATTTTAATTATCTCTACAGTAAAATAGTATAATTAACCTCAGAAAAATATAGTTGAATTAGTGGAGTTGTAACTATTTTCTGAAATGTTTTGACAATATTAATTAATTGGTATTGTAATTAATTGATTAGTTTTATAAATAACTTCATATCCCAATATTAGAAAAAATAAAAGAAAAAATTAAAAGAGAAAAGAGAAAGTGATACTTAATGAAATAAAATAGAAGCTTGTTTTAGAGAAGAATCATAAATGAGCATAAATGATGCAAAAGGCCTCATTTCAACTTATGAGCACTCATGTAGGAGGTACAACTAATATCAGATATACAAGGTTGGATGGGGTATGGGGAAGCCGGTAGTCTAATGTAGTATTTTCAGCACCAATTGTTTGAGAATCCCTCATTTTACCATGCATATCAAATGGATTGCGATGAATAATTCACAAAAGTATTTTGGGCCGATGCAAAAATGATCTTGGATTATGGATATTTTGGTGATGTGGTCTCTTTGGATACAACCTATTGCACTAATCATGCTAATAGACCTTTGGCTTTGTTTTTAGGCTTAATTAATTAATTAAGGGGTGTAGACATTTTTGGGGTTGCTCTATTATATGTAGGGTGGATGTAGGCCGAGCCAAGCTAGGCTTTACAGGGCCCAAGCCTGACCTGCATTATATTTTCGTGGTTGATGTCTAGCCTATTACCCGTCATTATATTTTAGGTCTGGTTTGGCTTGTTTCAAAGTCTGATTTGGCCTATTAGCATGTTTAAAAGCATATTTCATATTATGACCTTTAAATAGGCCAATAAATCTATCTCTAAATAGGTCAGTGCGTTTACAATCTACTAGATTTACTTTTTATAATGTAAATATGTCACTAACATATACGTTTAGATATGACAATAGTCTATCTCTAAATAGGCGAACAGGAGAAATTAAAAAATTATATATCATTATATTATTTATTATATATAATATTTTATAGGTTTATTAAAAATAATATTAGTTATAAATAGGTTAGCCTGTCAAGCCTAATAGGCTTTTTAAAAAGCCTAAGCCTGGATAATTAAAAAGGCATTTTCAAAAGCCTAGACCCGACCTTTTTATTAAATGAGCCGAGCCAAACTAGGTCTTAAGTAGGTTGGGTCTGTAGGAACACAGGGAAACACTAGAAGGGGGGTTGAATAGTGTTTCTAATATTTTAGAAAGCTTTTCGCAAACAGGTGTTAAAAACACGATTTCAGACAGGCTCTTAAAGGACTGTCTGAAGTTTTCAGACGGCCTAAAAAAATACTGATTTTAAAAGATGTTTTTGTGCCTTTATAAAATATCAGATTAATTACTCTAACCCCTTGATTAGTATAAAAAGAATTGACAAGAGATAAGGGTAAGAAAACTTAGCCAAGGAATTTATCCTGGTTCACTCACTACCACTGTGAGCTACGTCCAGTCCCAATGCCAACTAGCACTTGGATTTTCTTTTAATCTTTCAAGATTACAAGTATTCTTTTACAGTCAAGCCTCTTCAGGCTCTACACCCAAGTATTCTTTTGCAGTCAAGCCTCTCCAGGCTCTACAACCAAGTATTCTTTTATCAACCAAGCCTCTCCAGGCTCTACAACCAAGTATTCTTTTATCAACCAAGCCTCTCCAGGCTCTAAACAAGTTTACAGAGAAAGGAGTTTAAGCTTTTAAACTATACGAGTTTGAAGCTCAAACAATACAATGTACAATAAAATCTGAGGTATGCTCAGGATATACAAATGTGTACAGCGAATTTTATCAGAGAGTTTTTTACAGAGTAAAAACTTGCAGCGTGATGTTTCTCTGGGCTTTCTTGTATACTTAATTTTTTTCTTTTTCTCTTCTCTTTGATGGTCTTCATGGAGGGGTATTTATACCCAAACTTCAATCCGTTGAAATACCACCGTTTAGAGATAGCATTAAATGCTATTTAATCCGTTGTGAGACATGCTTCTGAGAGCTCTGATGTTTCTGACACGTACAAGGTTTCTCTTGCCATAAGGCTGCTACAAATGTTGCTGCAGAGGCTGCGTTGCAGAGATTTCCTCAGTGGTGTATGAAATTCAAAATCACCAGGAAAGGTCTCTGTGTTCCTTGCTATAAACGTGTTTGAAAAGGTACGTGCAGCAGAGGTTCAGAAAAGTCTTCACAAACTTCAGCAGAGGGTGCCACGTCATAATGAGACTTCAGACGACTTCAATACTTCAGACTAGAGGTGCCACGTCATCAAAAGACTTCAGACGGCACTGATACTTCAGACGGGTTGAACTACTTCAGACAGCTTCAACTCTTCAGACGAGTTCTGCTTCTTCAGACAGCTTCAACACTTAGTCTTTTTATGTAGGCTCATAGTGACTCTTGCTGAAATCATAGATAAAACATTAAAGCATGTGTGTATCTATGATAAGTAATTTAAGTCAAATTTGTCAACCATTAAAACTTTGGGAATCTAGTTGTCTTAAAACATCATAAACAACCTTATGATATTTTTGAGACTCAACATTCTCCCCCTTTTTAATGATGACAAATTTGGTTAAAATATACAAATCTGTAATCAGTTTTTAAGAATAAGAAAGCTCCCCCTGAGATAGAAATATCCTTTAACAGGTTCTGTTTAAGGTATATTTCACTCATTTGTCAAATTTCTCAGAAAAACATATGTACTCCCCCTGAGTCCTGTAATCACTTCAGATTCAGATTTTGTTAGTTTTAATACTCCCCCTTTTGTCATCAATCAAAAGGGAATATCAGAGCAAAACAGTAACAGAGCAATAAATTCAGATAAAACATATATCATAGCATTAACAATCAACTCACAAAAATATGAGATAAGCCACTGATTGTATTTAGGAATGTTCAAAGAAACACAATCAGACACTTGTCATAAACATGAAAATAAGCAAAAGACAATGGCTAAATTAACAGTTTAATCTTTCTTCTTCAGCAAGGCCTCAGTCAGAAAGGAAATCAAGTCGTCCTTGGCCTTGTTTATTGCTGCTTCCACTGAGGTTTTCAATTCTTGCTGACCAGATCTGATAAGCTGTGTTCTTGAAGAATCTGCTCTTGTTGAGCAATTAGATGCTTAGTCTTCTGCTCTTGATCACATACTTCTTTTCAAGTTTCTTAACTTTGGACTTCAGCTTCAGATTTTCCTCAGTCAAGTCTTGCTCAGATTCATAGAAGATGAGCTGGATGTAGGGGCAAACAAATCTAAGCACTCCAAATCCTGGCTGCAATCTGTATTCAGATGGCCTGAACACAGGCAAAAGAAGGTGCCAATAGGGTTCAGCAGAACCCAATCTTCATTGAAAGAATCAGCAGGTGGGGGAAAGTGATCTCTCAGATAGTGATATTTGACATTGGTTGACTTCCAAGTCCACATCAGAATCAGCATCAGGACCAGTTGATCCCGAAGAAGATCCAGCATCTTCTCTGATTTTCCAGTAAGAGGACCACATCCAATCGTTGAAGTAGATGATCCAGGCCTCCTCCTTGGTTTCTGATGAACTCCTGGTAAAGATTCCCACTCTGATGGACTCATCAGTTCAGACAGAGGATGAAGATACTGAATAAACTTTAGCTCCTTTGAGTTTCTCATCCTGACCTTCCTTTAAGGGATACCTAGGAACTATTCTATCAGGTTTCACCAAGATTTAGTGGTTGTCCTGATTGAACAAGTTCTAGGTGGCCTGTAGCCTCTCATCCCAACTCCCTTGTGCAGATCCCTCTGAAACAACTCAGACTCAGTGTTCAGCTGCCTCACAAACTCCATTCATCATTATTCAGCCTAAGGGAATCATTTGAGAATGGATTGATGGGAGCCCAAGTATGTGCAGAGGGACAACACCCTTCCTGATCTTTTCTAATCCACCTGAAAGAGCACTGTATTGATTCTAACTTCAGCAGGCAGTTTCCTGATTAAGCCATGATGCAAGGATACAGCAGCTGCTGGTCTGAACATACTGTAGCTCTTCAGACAGGGTGCCAAACTTGGCAGTGAGCAGGGATCCGAAGAAAGGAGAGATAACCGTAGAGCATCAGCAAGCACTTGTGCTTCTTCACGAGAGAGCTCTTCTTCCAGAGAAGGTGTAGGTGGTGGAGGTGATGAAGGTAAGAGTGGTATCATAGCAAGTCATGGGTTTGTGGGGAATGTAATGTAGACTCGAAGAGTTGATTCTCTGAAGGTTGTGGTGAGGTAGGTTCAGAGGGTTTGGAAGGTTCAGAGGGGTAGGTTTTCTGTTTGTGGAGGAGGGTGATGGTTGTGATCGAGGTGAAGGTGGTTGTTTTCAGGTGATAGGGGTTTTGGTGAGGTTTGGTGAAGGTTGTGAGGGTTGATGAGGTGTTTGTTTTTTTGGTGAGGAGGGTGGTGAAGGAGTTACATTATCCAATCTCACCTTAATTCTCTTGTAGGGAGGCTTGGTTACCTCAGATTCTTTGCCTTTGCTTCTTTCCTTCTCCCTTTGTGCTTGTTTTTCTTCTCTTTTCCTTTTAAAATACTGTTGAGCTTTAACAAATTTTGATACTTCTCAACTTCATCTTCTGCTATCAGCTGAGAAGCAATACTTCTAGTCACCCTAGGTTCAGGTGCAGTCTGAAGTAGCTGCTTTTGTCCTCCTTCTCTGAGGTGCACTTGACCTCTTCCTTTTCTTCTTGCTTCCCTCAGCTATGGTTGCTTGCCTATCATCTTCAGCATAGGCCAATTGTGAAGCAATAGCAATAGCTCTGTCGGTCTTCTCTTGTTCTGCTTTCTTCTCAGTTCCTCCTGCTCCAAAGCAGTAGCCAATGCTGGCCCCACCTGAAATGAGTTCAAGATCAGATGGGCATGCAGCCAATGGCTCAGCTACAACTGAATCAGTTTCATCTGCCTCTTGAACCTGTCCTTCATTTCAGAAGTAGGCTGTGGAGTCGGTACAGGGTTCAGACAACTGACCCACAATTTCAGATGGCCTTTGTGATGTCTTCTGAACAGGTTCAGACACCTGACACTGCACAGATGCAGATGCTACCTTAGCAGCACTCCTTACAGGTAGCTTCTTCAATTTTGCTTGAGGAGAGGGTTTTTGATGGCTTGAACTCATGCCTCCTTATGTCTCCTCTGAGTTCATTCTCAGAACCTCCATTGTTGTCTTCCTTCTTGCAGCTTTCTCAAGAAGAAGGCTCTCCTTCATGGACGGAGAGGGAGGTCTTGGAGTCAGCTTCACCCCATGCTCTTGAGGTTGATTCGCCAAACACAGGTTGTGAAAGGCGATCAAAAAGCCTCTTAATGGGGACTTTGAAATGCAGCAAGACCTTGGTGATGATGGTATTGTGAGGGAAACTCCCAACAAAGTCTCTGAGACGCTTCTGCATGTGGTACATTATGATGTTGGTGAGGTTCACCTTCTTCTTCTGCAGTAGGTGAATCAGACAAAATCTCTCCAACTCAGAAACATGGTTTCTGCTTTCCACTCTTAGGGATTACAGAGCACCCTAAGATGGCATGCAAAACCCTAGCCTTGTCTAACATATGCTTGCATCCAAGCTTACTGGTTCAGAGGTGCATACAGAAACTCTGTGAACTGCTTATGTCCTCCATTCCCTTGCTTCCAGCCCGGAGTAAATACAACTCCTTCAGTCCTGACCTCACAGATGTGAGCAAGGATATCTTCATCAACAAAGCAGGGACACTACGTACTGTGGCCTTGATGCTAGTGTAGATACCCTGAGGATTGGGTATTCCTCTGGCAGTAAGCCCAGAAATCCAGCACACTTTTCTCATGCCACTGTGTCAAGTTGTGATTGAAATACGGAGTCCACCCAGCTGCATCGAACTCAGCAAATAAGTCCATTCCCAGAGATTGAAGATCCTCCAGGACTACACCCTTAGTCTTCACGATGTTTGCTTCCAACAGATTTCTTAGGAGCCATTAAGGAGTTTTCTGAAGAACTTGAGAGAAAAAAAATGCTTGTCGAAGAAGGATCTCAAGAGATGAACACAGAAACAGTGAACGGTGAAATTCTGTGACCCACTAGCTTCTGTATTTATAGATCCATAAAGCAATGATGGCATGTACTGGCTGCGCCAACGTAGGAAAACGTGCGAAGTGGAAGAGACAAAATAAATGGAATTAAACCGTCTCATAAAAGCCACTACATTTGTTTACCTCAGACAAGTAACAGATTTCAGACAGAGACCCATATAGATTTCAGACAACCCAAAATTTCAGACAAGTCACTTGTTTCAGACAAGCTGAATTTCAGATACATCATTTTTTAACAGATCAGATCACACACAACTCAAAATGCAGGTAGGTTCAGATTATTTCTAATGAACTTAAATCTATCTTCAGTTAGAGGTTTTGTGAATATATCAGCCCATTGATGCTCTGTATCAATAAACTGAATATCAAAAACACCTTTCTGAACATAGCTCTAATGAAATGATGTTTTATTCTATATGTTTAGCCCTAGAATGTTGAATGGGATTTTTAGACAAATTAATAGCACTTTTACTATCACACAAAACAGGTATAGCAAATATAGTAATGTTAAAATCTTCTAACTGATACTTCACCATAACAGTTGTGAGCAACAACTGGCTGCTGAGATGTATTCTGCTTCAGCTGTTGATAAGACAATTGTGCTTTGCCTTTTGCTTGACCAGCTAATCATATTTTCTCCAAAGAAATGACATCCACCACTAGTGCTTTTTCTTTCAATTCTGTCTCCAGCAAAATCAGTATCACAGTAACCTATTAACCTGCAATCCTTACTTTTCTTATAGCACAGACCAAGATTAGTAGTACCTTTAAGATATCTGAAAATTCTTTTTACAGCTTTGTAGTGAGTACTCCTTGGATCAAATTGAAATCTAGCACACAGACATACACTGAACATTATGTCAGGTCTGCTTGCTGTAGATATAATAATGATCCAATCATTCCTCTATACAAAGTTTGATTCACTGGTTCTTCCTTCTCATCTTTATTTAAAGATGCAGAGGGATGCCATTGGAGTTGACATGGGTTTGCAATCATGTAAGTTAAACTTCTTAAGCATTTCCTTTGTATATTTTTCTTGATGGATCCATATACAGTCAGAATCTTGCTTAATCTGAAGTCCTAAGAAAAATTTTAGTTCACCCATTAAACTCATTTCAAATTCTGATTGCATTAACTCTGAAAACTCCTTGCATAATGAAGAGTCAGTTGAACCAAAGATAATGTCATCAACATATATCTGAACAAGTATAAGATCTTTGTTAGACTCTTTTCTAAAAAGAGTTGTGTCCACTTTTCCTCTTTCAAAACCATTTGAGATTAGAAAACTGCTCAATCTGTCATACCAAGCTCTTGGGGCTTGTTTCAGACCATAGAGAGCCTTTTTGAGTTTGAAAACATGTTCAGAAAGGCAATATCTTCAAAACCAGGGGGGTTGTCTAACAAAGACTTCTTCTTCAATGAGACCATTGAGGAAGGCACTTTTAACATCCATTTGATATAGTTTGATGCCATTATTTACAACATAAGATAAAAGAATTCTAATTGCTTCTAACCTGGCCACTGGGGCAAAGGTTTCAGTTAAATCAATACCTTCTTGCTGGCTGTATCCTTGAGCAACTAATCTTGCCTTGTTTCTGACTACCTTGCCTTCTTCAGACAGCTTGTTTCTGAACACCCATTTGGTTCCAATAATAGTTTTCCCATGGGGTTTAGGAACAAGGGTCCAGACATCACTCCTAGCAAATTGATTCAGCTCTTCTTGCATGGCTAGGATCCACCCTTCATCATGCAGAGCTTCATCAATGTTCCTTGGCTCTATTTCAGATAGGAGAGCAGAGAATTCAGAATCTTGAATTTTGATCTTGTCTTAACTCCTTCTGAAGTGCTGCCAATGATTTGCTCTTTAGGATGATGTGATTTGTATTTCCAATCAGGTTTCTGAGAAGGTATCATATCTGTTTGTTTTGTCTGAGACTCAACATTTGTCTGAATAGGTTTAGTAACAGTAGGTACTTCAGACAGCTGCTCATCCTTCAAGCTGCTGTGGTCATTCAGCTCCATTCCTGCAAAATCATCCTCTAGATCTGATAGTTCCCTATCAGTCTCTTTGTTATCATTGAATTTAACATGAATAGTTTCTTCAACAGTTAAAGTTCTAGAGTTATACACTCTATAGGCTTTAGATGTTTCAGAATATCCAATGAAAATCCTTTATCAGACTTTGCATCAAATTTTCAAGATCATCCTTGGTGTTGAGTATAAAACATTCACATCCAAAGGTGTGGAAATATGATATGTTGGGTTTTCTTCCTTTCCACAGTTCATAGGCAGTCTTTTTCAGAATTGGTCTTACCAATATTCTGTTTTGAAGGTAACATGTTGTGCTAACAGCTTCTGCCCAGAAAGTTCTTGGTAAGCTGCATGAGTTGAGCATGGTCCTTGCCATCTCTTTGCAAACTTCCGTTCTTTCTCTCAACAACCCCATTCTGTTGAGGTGTTCTAGCCACAGAGAAATTGTGTGAGATCCCATTCTCATCACAGAACATTTGAAAGTTTGCATTCTCAAACTCTCCACCGTGATCACTTCTGATAACAGAAATACAGAATCCTTTCTCATTATGTACCTTCTTGCAGAATACTGTGAAATTCCTAAAAGTCTCATCCTTGCTTCTTAGGAATAACACCCAAGTAAATCTAGAATAGTCATCAACAATGACCAAACCATATTTCTTACCACTAAGACTTTCTGTTCTAATAGGACCAAACAAGTCAATGTGTAAAAGTTCTAGTGGTCTGCTAGTTGAAACAACATCCTTACTTTTAAAAGAGTGTCTTGTTTGTTTCCTTTTCAGACAGCTTTCACATAAAATGTCAGATTTGTATGAAAGCTTGGGCAATCCTTTAACAAGATTGTGTTTTGCTAATCTTGAGATTAATCTCAAGCTGGCATGCCCAAGTCTTTGATGCCAAATCTATTTTTCATCTTCAACAGAAATGAAACACTTTACATTTTGACTTGCTAGATTCTCTAGATCAATTTTGTACACATTGCTGTGTCTCTTAGCAGTAAAGAGGATTTGCTCAGAGGAGTCTTTGACTATGCATCCTTCCTTAGTAAAGGATACCACATAACCACTGTCACATAATTGACTTATGCTCAGTAAATTATGTTGTAGTCCCTCCACTAGGAGTACATTTTTAATAAGGGATGAATGAGATATACCTACAGTCCCTATTCCAATGATCTTCCCTTGCTGATTTCCACCAAAGGTGACCACTCCACCAGCTCTAGGTCTAAGGTTTTGGAACAAAGACCTTTCTCCTGTCATGTGTCGCGAGCACCCACTGTCCAGGTACCATTTGTGGGGTCTCCTTTGTCCTGTTAAACACATCTGCAACAGGAATAATTAAGTTTTTAGGTACCCATATTCTTTTGAGTCCTTTCTTGTTAGCTTTGGGCCTTGTCTTTCTATTGTGTTTGCACTGAGCCACATTGTGTCCAGGCTTACCACAGTGAGAACAACCAGTAACCTTCTTTTTGCCTTTAGAAAAATTTAAGACAGTAGGAGGTTCAGACAAGTTATGATCACAAAAGCCTAGTCCAGTTTTGTCAAGGGAATGCCTTTGATTTCCAAGCATTATATTCAGATTTTTAGTTCCTTTGACAAATTTGGCCAGATCTTTTGTCAGTTCCACAACCTGCTTTTGAAGTTTCTCATTTTCTTCAGACACAGCTTGTGAACTGGAGTTTTTAGTCTCAAGAATTTTTTCTTTGAGCATAATATGTTCTATCTCAAGTGCCTTATATTTGTTACACATTTCTGTGTGGGCTTTGGATAGATTCTTATACTCTTGGAAAAGTTCTTGAGAACTTTCCACCAGATCATCATACATCTCTTGTAGAGTAAGAGGAAATACCTCAGCTTCAGAGCTGTCTGAAGATGGTAGACTAGCCATGAGACACAGATTTGCCTCTTCTAAAGTGTTTTCTTCTTCTTCTGAGGTTGATTCATCAAGGTCTTCCCATGTTGCCATAAGACCTTTCTTCTTTTTGAAAAACTTCTTCTTCTTGAAGTTGTTTTTCTTCAGTCTTGGGCAATCAGCCTTCATATGTCCTGGTTGCTTACATTCAAAGCAAATAATTTTATCAGTGTTAGACTCTTTACCTGTCTTATCTGATTTGGATGATGAAGGTTGGTTCTTTCTGAACTTTCCTCTGTTCTGCAACATTCTCTTGATCTTTCTGCTTAAAAGAACAAGATCATTTTCATCTTCTGAGCTGTCTTCAGAATCTTCATCTGCTTCTGAAGTTTCCTCAGCTTGCATAGCCTTCATGCTGTCATGCCTAGACTGTTTGGCCTTGGAGTTTAGAGCTAGAGACTTCTTCTTGTTTTCATCTTCTCCAAGCTCAAGTTCAAGGACTTTGAGAGATCCCAACAGTTCTTCCATTCTCAGAGAGTTCAAATCTCTTGCCTCTTGAATGGCAGTGACTTTGGGTCTCCAGGACTTAGGTAGACTTCTTAGAATCTTCATGTTGTTGTCTCCAGATTCATAGGTTCTTCCTAAGGACCTGAGTCCATTGGTTATGGTCTGAAACCTCCCAAACATTTGGTCAATGGTTTCAGTTTCTTCCATCTTAAACATCTCATACTGATGTATAAGCATGTTGATTTTGGATTGCTTGACAGTTTCAGTCCCTTCATGGGCTGCTGCAAGAGTATCCCAAATCTCCTTGGCAGAAGTGCATCCATGAACCTTCTCATATTCTGATTTATTCAAGGAACATATCAGATAGAGTTTGGCTTTAGCGTTCATCTGGACTCTAGTCTTCTGCTCCAAGGTCCATTCAGTCTTAGGTATAGGCAGACCATTTTGCATAGGCACATAGTCTCCATCAGTGACCACATCCCAAACATCAATGTTGTTGCTCTCAATGAACAACTTCATGCGATCTCTCCAGTAGTGGTAATCCACTCCATTGAATGCTGGGGGTCTTGTGATAGAGGCTCCTTCTGTGATGTATTGTCTGTTGTTGTTAGAAGCTTCCATTTGGATCTTTCAGTCCTCAAACACTTGTTAGGTGCTTCAACCCTGAGTAGAGCTCTGGTACCAACTGTAGGAACACAGGGAAACACTAGAAGGGGGGTTGAATAGTGTTTCTAAATATTTTAGAAAGCTTTTCGCAAACAGGTGTTAAAAACACGATTTCAGACAGGCTCTTAAAGGGCTGTATGAAGTTTTCAGACGGCTTAAAAAAAACTGATTTAAAAGATGTTTTGTGCCTTTATAAAATATCAGATTAATTACTCTAACCCCTTGATTAGTATAAAAAGAATTGACAAGAGATAAGGGTAAGAAAACTTAGCCAAGAAATTTATCCTGGTTCACTCACTACCACTGTGAGCTACGTCCAGTCCCAATGCCAACTAGCAATTGGATTTTCTCTTAATCTTTCAAGATTACAAGTATTCTTTTACAGTCAAGCCTCTTCAGGCTCTACACCCAAGTATTCTTTTGCAGTCAAGCCTCTCCAGGCTCTACAACCAAGTATTCTTTTATCAACCAAGCCTCTCCAGGCTCTAAACAAAGTTTACAGAGAAAGGAGTTTAAGCTTTTAAACTATACGAGTTTGAAGCTCAAACAAATGCAATGTACAATAAAAATCTGAGGTATGCTCAGGATATACAAATGTGTACAGCGAATTTTATCAGAGAGTTTTTACAGAGTAAAAACTTGCAGCGTGATGTTTCTCTGGGCTTTCTTGTATACTTAATTTTTTTTTCTTTTTCTCTTCTCTATATTTGATGGTCTTCATGGAGGGGTATTTATACCCAAACTTCAATTCGTTGAAATACCACCGTTTAGAGATAGCATTAAATGCTATTTAATCCGTTGTGATACATGCTTCTGAGAGCTCTGATGTTTCTGACACGATACAAGGTTTCTCTTGCCATAAGGCTGCTACAAATGTTGCTGCAGAGGCTGCATTGCAGAGATTTCCTCAGTGGTGTATGAAATTCAAAATCACCAGGAAAGGTCTCTGTGTTCCTTGCTATAAACGTGTTTGAAAAGGTACGTGCAGCAGAGGTTCAGAAAAGTTTTCACAAACTTCAGCAGAGGGTGCCACGTCATAAATGAGACTTCAGATGACTTCAATACTTCAGACTAGAGGTTCAACGTCATCAAAAGACTTCAGACGGCACTGATACTTCAGACAGGTTGAACTACTTCAGACAGCTTCAACCCTTCAGACGAGTTCTGCTTCTTCAGACAACTTCAACACTTAGTCTTTTTATGTAGGCTCATAGTGCCTATTGCTGAAATCATAGATAAAACATTAAAGCATGTGTGTATCTATGATAAGTAATTTAAGTCAAATTTGTCAACTATTAAAACTTTGGGAATCTAGTTGTCTTAAAACATCATAAACAATCTTATGATATTTTTGAGACTCAACAGGGCAGAGGCGTACAGGCAAAAGGAAGCTGCAGCAGGGCAAAGCTTGCAAGTGCTGACAGACAGAGGATGTTTTACATCCTTAAGGAGAGTTAACCACTAGTCCACGAAAGGACTCAGGACCCATTAGCAAAAAAGGGAATAGCGTCTTGCAAAGCCTCTGACAAGAGCGAAAAAAGCATAGACGCCCTATGACTGTTAGAGAAGACAACAAGAAGAAGGAGAATAAATAAACGGGTAAAAGAAAAAACTAGGGAGGCATTTCATATTCATGATGTCTCATTAATAACAATTTTTTGTTTAAATAAGTATATTTTACTGAGTTTAATATATATACACTGTCAATGTAAAGAAATTTTACACAGACATCTAATGATGTGCGGCCACATTATTTATTGAATTTAATAACACATGAAGTGTCACATTCATTAAATGATGTGGCGGCACACCGTTGGATCTCTGTGTAAAATTTCTTTACACTGACAGTGTATATTAATTAAATCCTATTTTAATACGTGAATTTATACAATACAAATTTACAGTATTGAAAACATGAGTTTATCATATTTCAACGCTAAATCAATGATATTCTAAAAGTATAGAGTTTGAAAAGTTGGGGACATGAAAATAAGAAAAAAAATCTTATTTGTGAGAAATCCATATATTAGACAAAAATAATATCTAGAATTAATTAATTTTGATTATCTTATTCATGTCACAATTAATTTTTTTCTTACGGTACATTTTTACATTTAAAACATGGCTCTTACAAAATATAAACCATATATTTCTAGTCATGTACCAAAAAGACATTATTTCTAGTTATAAATTTATAACATGATAAAATAACGTAAAATTCAAGAAGATGTACCATAGTATCCGTTAAGTAGCTTTCACGCATAGGACAAACGGGACATTGTGACAAAAAAAGTCTGTGATTGGGCAAACTAATGGACAAAATGACAATTCAGCAGCATCTTTTTCCTTCATGTTATTGTAAAAATAAATTGTAGTTTTTTACTCTTTTTTATTCCATTATCACATTGGAATCACCCCAATAAAATAATATAATATAATATAATATAATATAATTTTTACGGATTTAAAATATTTAACATTAATTTTGTAATATTTGCTACGAATATCTAATTTCTAATAAATATTTTATCATTTTTCATTATTATTTAATCGTCAATTAACTTTGTGAAAAAATACACAAAATTATTTTGTTAAAAAATATATTTTCACATAAAAATGAAAAATGTGTAAATAATACCATGCTATAGCGCAGTTATTAAATATTAAACGAACGATTCCCTTTGAGTATACATTATAAAATTAGTTTGATTATTTAACAATTTCATCCATCCTCCTACAGGTTGTCAACATTAAAAAGAATAAAATTATGTATTTACATTCTAAGCATCCAATTTTATTTTAAGTTTATTGTTTAATATTTATTATTTAAATGATTTTAATATAGTTAATAAATAACTACGTACAGAGAAAATAATTTTAATATGAGAAAAATATTTATTAAGCATGACTAATTAATAATTTGACATATATTAAAATAATACATAAAAAATACAAATAATAATATGACAATCTCATATCATACATTTTGAAAAATATTTATACTTATGCTTTAATTTTAAGATAATGACGTTTCTATATTTTACTATTATTGAACGAATATTTTCTTTTAAGAATGATAATTATATTTTAATCATTAATTTTCGTTTTTTTTTTCCCACTTTTTTAAGTTTTAAAAAATGTTTTTATAATAGCTGACACATTGTATTTCATATGGGTTATTTTGTTTGTCGTGTGCAATGATGTCAGGTATTGCTGACACTGATTAATCCGGATTTTTGTGTTTCTATTGGATGTTGCACATGTAAAAGGATTTGAGGTGGAGAAGCAGTGTTGTGTGGAAACAAGAAGCATGGAAGAGGAAAATGTTGTAGAGCCATTGTTAAAGAAACAGTACTATGAGAACTGCCCTGGTTGTAAGGTGGATCAAGCCAAAGAGCTGAAAACGGATGTTTCCATTAGAAATCTCTTCAATATATGGATGGTGGTGTCATGCAGCTGTAAGCATTTTAAACTATATTTTTCACTTTTCAACAGACTAATAATGATTGTTCTGTTCCCATAATCTCTTTTATTTAATTTTGAGTGCCAATATTATTGCTTATGATAGCATTTCTGTTTGAGGATTGAACATGTCATGTGAGCATGTAACTTTTGGTGAGGTCTTATGTCTTGGTAGAATCTAGGTGTATAGTTTTAGAAACAGCCCCTTCATAGAATACTGAAAACAGAATTACAGATACCTATCAGGGAAAATTCAAATGGAATTTGTAATAAGTACCACAAAATATTCAAACTTGAAACCTGATTGAATTGGTAGAAGAGTGAAATTGTTATTCTAATATTCTATATATTAACTGTTTTTATTTTCTCATGCCTGCTAAAACTGCATCTTTATCCATCTCTGAAGTCTCTTTGTCTGGTGTTGTACAGCGCTTCCTATATCGTCTCTCTATCCTTACCTATATTTCATGGTAAGTTTAACTTCCAACTCTGGTTCACTGTTACCTAATTCATGATGCATATCTTATTTTGTGACATGTTTGTTTATTTCTTGGAGGTTGCTCTGAATACAATAGGTGATTTAATTTTGGGTATCATCAATATAGTTTCAATTTTAACTCTACTTAATTAAAATAAAAAAAAAAAGCGTTCATACTCGTTTTGTGTGCACATCAAGTTTTGGAAGTTACTGCCTGTTGTTTTTGGAAGTTGGAACAGAACTAATATATGTTTGAAAGTGACTTGCCATTTACTTATGAGTTTATGAGTGAAACTGAAACTTGGGATCTATTTTGTTATTAGTCTCATTTTTACATTTTTACACCTATTTTTTTATTTTTTTCTATTACATTAATTATCATATTTTTTTATTTTTTTTTCTTCATTTTATTTTTTCTTTCTATCTTTATGGTTCCTCACACCTCCCACACCTTAAAAGTGTGGTGTGAGAGTTGTTAATGGGAACTTACATCCATTGGTTTGCTTAACTATTTTCATTGTATTTGAACTTTTCCTAGTTATTTTGATCACTTCAAGTAATGAACTTGTTGTTTAAACATCACTTTGTTCCATTTTTTTGAAGGAGTAAACAAATTTTGTGTAAGAAGAATGTCCTGTCTTGTCCTGTTTTGGTAGCTTTTTCCATTACACTTATCTCAAACTGTTCGTGTATTTCTTGTAAGATCTATAATCATCATGCTTGCAGATGTGTGGAATGTTATAGAGCTATTTTAATGGGAGGTTTTTGAGTCTAGAAAACAAGTGGTATGGTAAATATGAATGAATTCAATTTTCAATTTAGGCTTGCAAATATAATTGTACACCGATATCAATGAACTGACATAAACTTCTCTCTAAATAAAAGCTCTTAAGAAGCATTAATCAGAAAATTTTCTTCAATATACGAAGTTGTGTGCGGTTTGCATTTTAAGTAATAGATAATTGTAAACTTTTGGATATGCCAATCTCAGTTTCTAATTGCTTTTCCTCTTCTTTTCTCACTTGTTTACTGAAGAAATCAAAGTGTAGGATTGATGATTGACCTTAATTATTGTTGCACATATAATATACAACCTCAATAATGTATTTCAGGTAAGTGATTTCAATATTGCCAAAAGAGAGGAAGATATAAGTACTTATGCCGGTTATGTGGGTAAGATTACATATGGTACTTCTTTTCTTTGATCTCCTCAATCATAATGAGTTCTATATTTCTGATCCTCATATAACTGTGAACGTGTTGTAGGATCTGCATACATGCTTGGAAGAGCTTTGACATCTGTATTATGGGGAATAATAGCTGATCGTTATGGTAGAAAACCCATTGTTATTATGGGGATGATCACAGTGTAAGTATATAAGTCACTGAGGAATCGAGGATAATGCTTTGTTTCAAGCTATACTATATATTTTCCCATAACAACAATGATGGTTACTTGATTTAATTTCAGTATCATTTTCAACACTCTGTTTGGCCTTTGCACAAGCTTTTGGATGGCTGTTATTATGCGATTTCTTCTTGGAAGTTTAAATGGTTTGATTGGACCAATGATGGTATGGATCAACTCACCTTACTTAGTTTCATTCTCTAACATCAGGGCATAATTAAAGTTTCGTAATTTGTATATTTGGGTATATATCAGTTGATTATGATTTGTATTATATATATTTGTCACAATCTCCTCTGTTAACAGACTTATTCTTCTGAAATTTTTCGAGAAGAAAAACGAGCTCTAGGACTCTCAACTGTAAGTCTCTCTAACCTTTTTCTATATCATTTCTTATTACAAGCTTAAGTCTTCAATTGGGGTTGGTACAGCTAGTAAAGATTGAAATACCTTGGTGGTAGGTAAGCAAGGAAATAGTAATTATATTTCATAGGTCATGTCATATTGCACACATTTATATTGAACATCACAGAAACTTCTAATTATATTTTATAATATTTTACTCTTATTTTTTGAACTACTATACTAATTAAGATATATGCATTACCATACTTCATAGAATTTTATTATGTATATAATGACTGATTTTATGTATTGTATTACAATTATGAAGTGTCTTATGATTTCATTGAAAAAGCAATGAGAAAAGCAGGAAGAGTACTTCATATTAATAATTAAATATATGATCTAATTTCAGTTCAGTGCAGCCTGGGGCATGGGTTTAATCATTGGGCCAGCACTGGGAGGTTATCTGGCTCAGGTACTTCTTTACTCTTTTCCTTCTCAAGTGAAAATAGCCTTGGATTTAGCATGTGGGATAAGATGACTTGTTTTGAAAGAGATATATGATAGAATTAAGGATTAATAATGATAAAATTTTAAGAAATCCTCCTTATATATCCAAACAAATACTTGTTAGATTTTTTTTTTTTATCTTTTGCCTTGTTTCTCTAATACTTTTGGGAAATTCATATTGCAGCCAGCAATAAAATACCCACATATATTTCCAAAGGGTTCCTTTTGGGATAAGTAAGTGTATTTTTCCTTAATTTTAGATTTATAAAATTTAAGGATGGAAATTTTTCCTTACTCATTTTTCTTTAAATTTCTTTTCCTCTTTGTTGATGTGCTAAATGTCATTTGTCATAACATAAATCTCCCTGCAGGTTTCCATACTTCTTGCCCTCCCTTGTAATATCAATTGTTGCATTTGTGGTAGCAATTGCCTGCATCTGGTTTCCGGTATGTATCTGATATATGGAGTACTGAAAAAAAACACATGTCTTAAATTATTGATTTACTATTGAAAATCCCTGGAGTGTGTCACTGATTTTGATATGATATCAATTAAAATAGGGGTCTGTCGTCTCATACTCCTCATTAGTTGGTAGTTAGCGCCCATAATTAAAGAAAAGTAGAAAACAACTCAGGGAAAAGGAAAAAAAAGAAATAACAGATAGTACAGACTCTGAGGGGATTGTTGCCTCCTTCCCAACCTTTCCACTTAGTTCTCACTTGTCTTGTCCAATCCTTCATATTTGACTCCTCTACATTCTACAAGGTGAGAATTCAATTTAGAAAGAAAATTGAGTTACAACTATTGACTGAACTGGCTTTAGGTCCGATTCTCGGTTGAACCAATCGAACCAGTCGATCCGATCCGAGTTTAACAACATTGTTATCAAGCATAACCCTCATCCATAATAGCTCACAAACCCCTTGTGCCATAACTTGAAACTTTACCTTTACATTTGACAACGCAACATATTTTACTGTTTTTTTTCCATGTCACCGGGCTACCACCTAAGAATATGTACAATATCCTAAGATGGAGCTTTTATCTATAATCAATCTTGCATAATTTGTATCTATATACTCCACAGATAGGTTTCCTCATTTCTTTAGCGATAGGCCTCTTCCAAGAGTATGCGAATTTATCATTACCATAAGAACTTATCCCTTTTCTCAGGGTAATTGGTAAGTCAAAGTTAAGGTCACAGTTATTTGAAAAATGTCCTTAAGTCTCAAGAGTTAGGAGTACTTACCATATGTTCAAAAACATAAAGTTTTCGTTTGACTAGTTTAAGTTTTTAGTACTATCTCTAGTACAGTTATTTTCGAGTCCTGACTTTGCTCTTTGTTCATTCAAGTTTCTCCTATTTAGTACCAAAGTAAGAATTATTCTTGAAATAGAAAAAATGGAAGTGAATGGGACTTAGGAATAAGTGACTCAAGACCAGAGGACTTAACTTTTGAAATAATATCCCGTTGAAGTTGAAGATTGGTTAGTTTCATAAAGTTTAACATCCATGGTGACATAGAAATGATGACTATAAGGATGATAACATTTATACCTTTTTTTTTGCAGAATAACCTATGAAGATATATTTAACAACACAATAAGGTTTTACACAATGTTGACTATAGACATGAACAAAGACAACACAACCAAAGGCATGACACTAGAGATTATTGATAATAGGAGTAGAAGGAGAAAAACAAAGTAAAGAGGTGTCGGTCAAAGCCGACGCTACCATTTCCGACGGCCACGACCGTCGCTATGATGTGTCGACTAGCGACGGCTTATAGAAGATGTTGCTTTGTGATGACTATGGATCTCGTGTCGGATTTTGTGTCAGCTAGGACGTCGCTACACGGCGTCAACCGTAAAAAGGCCGACGCTACTACATTAATGATGCCCGTTTTAGCGTCGGATGGGGGGTTGACGCTTGGTCAATGCTAAGTTAGGAATTTGCCTCGGTTTTACCCCATTAGCGTTGGCTTTAGGCCGATACTAAAAAATGATTTTCGTGTAGTGTATCACAAGACTAATACAATCCAAAACTATTGATTATTATTATCATTATTACTATTCCTTGTAAAACTATAATATAGCTTCAACTTAAGAAAGCGGCAATGGGTATTAGTCGATATTGTGCAAATTCCTTTCTCCACGAATAATTATATTCAAATAATATTCAAATGAATTTTCTTTCAAATTGGTATTATAGCTTTCAATTTCGAAGCCTCTACTTCTAACACCAAACCCTCGGTTGATTTTATTTTGCAACCACTAAGTAGTAACCTTTATTTCCACTGCTTCATGGTTGTCTCATATATTGTGCCTTTATTTCTTGTTTATTATTCTTCTTTAGCAAACTTATCATCGATGACTGTCACCATCAATCACTGGAGCCATTTTCTTTCTGGCTAAAAACTTCACTGAAAGATGTACCATCTTTTGTTTGACTAATCATCGAAAGCACTTCGTTAGAATCACCTTCTTGGGTGACTTGAACAATGGTTCACGAAACTGACACACAAATAGAGGGAGAGCATGTGACGAGCTCATTTGAGATAGGTCGTTGGGTTATAGTTGGTTAGAGGGTAGGAAATCTTTTGTTGGGGTCACAAGTCAGAGATTAGTAGCGGGCAACAATTGGTTTGCTAACAGTGACAAGTGGTGAAATCATACAAATCAGATTTTCATGGAAACACAATCTTCCAAATCAAGAGCTATACAAACTAGAAAAGAAATATGAAAATTTGTATTATTTTTTATTGAATAAAATTATAATTTCATTTTACAATATATAGGCTGAATAACCAAAATTTTATAAAAAATAATTGTTTCCTAATTAAAAAATTAAGGAAATAAGTATATATAAATAAAAAGGAAATAATGGAAACAAATCACATCTTATTTATATAACACAAAGATCAAGAAAACAGCAGTAGCAGCTGCAACAGGATCTGAATATGCAACAGAGCAAAAAAAATATTCTCCTTCTTCCCTTTTATCCTCACATCCTCTAGAAATTCATCATTGACTTTTGATTCTCTATCTTTTCATTCTATGTAGACATTCTATTAACAATGATAGATATTGTTTCTGCAAACAATGATTCCTTTGATCCTACTATCATATGAAATATATTGTTACCACTATATTGGTCAATGCGTACACATCTTAAGTCTTTACAATCCTTCTTTTTGTCCTAGAATGTGTGTAAAAATCACATTATATCTAAAGTTATCAATGGTGTAATTTATATTTGTGTAAATTAAATCATCTATTGAATTGCTTTAAAATACTTGTATCACTGCAGGAAACACTACACAACCACCCTCTTGGTGATGGGTCCATTGGAGACTGTAAAGCTCTAGAATATGGAAGTAGTGGGGATGAAGAAGACCAGATAATCCAGAAAGATGAAAATATTCTCCTAAATTGGCCCTTAATGTCATCTATCATTGTGTACTGCATTTTATCACTTCAGGATAGTGCTTATCAAGAGGTATAGTTGTTCCTACTTAATATTGTTAAAGTTTATTTTTGCATTTCATATATTGATACACACACACACAGATGTATGTATGACTTTTTCTAGGGTGCCCTAATTTAAAAGGTGCACCATACACAATTATTTTTTAGTCATTAGATATTTATAAGGTTCACCATCCATTGATTTAAACACATATCTAAGGGCTAAAATATAGTTGTGTACGGTGCAACAGTTTTTAAATGTTTGCATCCTAAACATTGCCAATATATGGGAGGGGGATCAAGTTACTGCAAGAATAACTTTTTATAGTTACGCCGCATCCTCACCCTTTATTTTCTTTTAACCTAACACTCCAAGTTAATTTGTAATTAAATCTCACATGATACTTTTCCCTCTCTCTCTCCCACATATCTTCTTCGTTGAATGCAAAAATAACAAAGCATGCAAGTTTTTGCAAGTACACCATTACAGATTTCAAAGTGATAAAATGACAATATTACACCAAACTTCATTCACAACAATCTGTACCATCATTAGCAGGTTATAACTACCATAACTCAATTGTAGAGAATAAAATAGGATCTACTTTATCAAATGATTTCAAATTAGAGAGAGGAATATCCTTTGCATTATGTACACTATTTGTCATATATTGATCAAATCGGAAAATAGAAATGTAAATATAAATTGTTCTGGACCGAGATCAGACATGGCCAACATCGACGTCGGATAAGGAATCTGACATCAAACTTTATGGTTCCGAAAAATACCTCCAGGGTCAGCACACAAAAGCTCATCTTTTTGCTCATACCGTTCGCAGTATGTTTTTAAGTATAACCGTCGTCAGTCCACTTGTATAAAACCTTGGTTTAGCCCGGTCATACCTTGGCGCGTGTACTTCACCTCTGTATAGCGCGTGAGGACAATTGCAGGAAGCCGATGCAACTGCCTAACGAAGTTTCCTGCCAAAATATCCCTATAAATACACTGTGGTGGCCTCCGTCTTAGGTACGCTTTCACTCTTGCTTATTGAAACTCTGTTCGAGCCCTTTCTTACTTAAGCATCGGAGTCCCTGGAGGTACACCACCGTCCTCCATCGTCTCTCCACCGTGAAGATCGCCTCCTACTGCCATTACGAGATCACCGGAAGATCATTGGCGTTGTATGTGGGAAACAGAACGCAATTCTTGCAATCTTATCCCTCTTCGTTTTTCTTCAAGATCCTCCGATTCAATCCTCACAATGGTAGGAACTAGGAGAACCTCCTCCGCCGCCGGAGACAATGCGAGTCCCTTCATCACCAGTGGAACCACTCCAGCAATTTTCTCTGCAACCACTGGTCCAGTCTCAGCCACTGGTGGAATTCCACCGCCACGCCCTCCTCCACCTTCACCTCCTCATGGGAGCCTTAGCTCTCCAACAACTCCACCAAACCAACCTCATGGAGAACTTCTTGATTTCATCCACCGCCAAGGCGCCATGCTGGAACAGTAAGTTCAACGTCTCGAGAAACTTGAGACAGAGCAGCGGTTATAGTGTTTGCAGCGCCGTCTAGTAGAATAAGAAGGAGGTTCTAAATGCCAACCGTCGCCACGGCTTGCATCCAGAGCCTCTCCCCAGCCTAAGCATCAATCCTCACCTCAGCGTGAGCATCAACCGTCGTCCAGGCCAGAGCGCTAGCATTCCCCGAGACCTTTGGTGCAATCAGTGCACTCCAATTCCCGTCCTCGTAAACGCACAACACCAGTTCTTGCTGAATCCCGCCATGTTCATGACAACGAGGTTATACAAGTCGTCTTGCCATTTTCAGAGCGGATAATGCTTTTCCCCGTGGATAAGCGTTTTGAGAAGATTCCAGTTCCAGAGCTCTATGACGGGATGGGAGATCCTTTAGAACAACTGGACATTTATGAATCTGCAATGTCAATCAGGAATGCCTCCGGGCCAATCATGTGTAGAGTATTTCCGCTATCCATGAAGAAGACCGCCCTCAGGTGGTTCCAAACACTGCCTCCGAGGTCCATCAACACTTGGGTCGACTTGAGTGCAAAATTCATTACCAGCTTCACCACGAGCAAAGTGCAGCCGAAGATAGAGGCGTCCTTGAAGCAGATTCGGCAAGGATCCTCGAAATCACTCCAAGACTATATAACCAAGGAGGCTCTACTTGTTCAAGGAATACAACCCGGGGTACGGATGATGATGGCCAAGGATGGCCTCATTCCCCATTCTCCTTTTTGGATTGAATTGTCCAAAAGAAAACCATCAACAATGGAAGAATTCTTGAGCAAGGTCGAGAAGTATATAAACCTTGAGGATGAAGAACTTTCCCTTAAAGTGAAGGAGGTCAACCCCGGTCAGACCTCTAAAGCACAACGGCAAAAGAATGACAAGGGTGGCGGGCAAGAAGGTAAAGGGGATCGCAATGTTTTGGGATGATACAACTCCTACACCCCCTTAAGCACATCCCGGAGCAAGATCCTCAATGAAATCTTGAATGTTGAAATGTATAAGGCCGGGAAGAGAAGACCAAAACCAATGAAGCTGACAAATTCAACTAAAAAAATTTAAATACTGCAGATTTCATAAGTCTCAGGGGCATGATACTGACCGTTGTATCCAGCTAAATGACACAATTGAAGAACTGATCCAGCGTGGCAAGCTGGATAGATATAAAAAGGGGAAGGCGGTGAGACCTCTCGTCGTCTTAAAATCGACATACGAAGAAGTGATTACCTGTGTGATGACCACCACCATGAATCCAGCCGACATAGGCACAGTAGATCTTGAACCAGATCACCAAGAAGAGAAAGGACAAGATCAAGATGGTCCATGGTAGATCACACTCCAACGCCTACCTCCAGAAGGGATTGCCGTGATACACCATCATCATCTCGGCGACAATCCCCAGCTGAGGATGAGCGTCCACCTCCTGAGCATCCCGTCATCTATGTCATCGCAGGAGGTTTTGCTGGGGGAGGCGAAAGTGGGAATTCCAAGAAGAGGCACACGAAGGAGATTCTATCAGCCTCATCCTCCTCGCGCCCGGAGCACAATTCTCAGAGGCGAAAGCTACCCCCTCTCAGTTTCTCTGAGTACGACTATGGCCCAGTTATCCCGGGTCATGACGACCCCCTCTTTATTTCAGCTTTCATGGCAAATCACGAAGTCCAGAGAGTGTTTGTAGATCAGGGGAGTTTTTCCGACGTCATGTTCTTCAAAACATTCTGGAAACTTCATATCCCGGAGTCAGATTTGTTACCATACAACGACGGTGACATGATAGGCTTCACGACTGACAAGATATGGCCAGAAGGTTATGTGGAGCTCCTTGTCACTTTTCGGCAACCCCCAATCTCAAAAACAACCAAGGTCCATTTCCTGGTGGTGGACTGCCCCACTACTTATAACGCGATTCTGGGTAGGCCAACATTGAACGCCATTGGGGCGATAATCTCCACAAGCCATCTATTAATGAAGTTTTGTAGTGACGAGGGTGAGTTCATCAGTGTCTGGGCTGACCAAGCCATGGCCCAGGCATGCTACAAGGAATCTTTGAAGATCTCAAAGCCGGGAAACCAGAGCCTCTGGAGCAAAAGACTGAAAACCAGTCGTCTTCCACCGGGGTAATGCTAACTGATTTGGAGGTTAGGGAAGACTTTGTTGACTTGCGACCAGTTCCTGAAGGCACCTTCCGTCCATTACAAATTGGCCCCAACCCGGACCAAGTCGTCCAAGTCGGAAGTTGACTCAATACGGAAGATGATTAGGCTCTCTGCACACTGATTCGCCAAAATTCAAATTTATTTGCATGGACTGCAGTCGACATGCCAGGATTGGACCCCGAGGTGATCTGCCACTGCCTATCCGTGGACACGAGGATCAAGCCCGTTGAGCAGAAGCATCGGAAGATATCGACAAAGCGAGCTGAAGCCGCCCAACAGCAAGTTTCCGAGCTCGTTGACGCTGAATTTATTAGAGAGATTAAATATACCACCTGGTTGTCTAATGTAGTCCTTGTAAAAAAAGCCAAATGGAAATGGCGGATGTGTGTAGATTATACAAATTTAAATAAAGCATGCCTCAAGGATTCTTACCATCTGCCTAACATTGACTGATTGGTCGATCAATCCTCCGGCTTCCGCCTTTTATCTTTTATGGACGCCTATTCTGGCTACAATCAAATTCCGATGTACCCACCGGATCAAGAGAAAACCGCCCTCATGACGGAAGGTGCCAATTACTATTATCGTATGATGCTGTTTGGATTGAAAAATGTCGGGGCAACGTATCAGCATATGATGAACAAAGTTTTCCGTGATCAGATTGGCAAAGTGATTAAGGTCTATGTAGACGACATGATCGCTAAAAACAAGACGGATGCAGAACACGTTCAAGACCTCGGATCCATTTTCGATCAACTGAGACGATATAACATGCATTTGAATCCTAAAAAGTGCACCTTTGTTGTCCGGGTAGGAAAGTTCCTGGGTTTTATGCTAACAAAGCGGGGTGTAGAGGCCAACCAAGATAAGTGCAAGATCGTCCTTGACATGAAGAGCCCAACCTCGGAGAAGGAAGTTCAACAGTTAACTGGAAAGCTTGCCGCCCTCACCAGATTTTTTGCCAGGTCGGCAACCCGGGCACTACCTTTCTTTCGTCTTCTTAAAAAGGGAAAAAATATTCTCATGGGACCAGGAGTGCGAAGAAGCTTTCCAGCAGATCAAACAGATTCTGGCATCTCCTCCCATCTTAACCCGACCTCAGGTCAGAGAGGTCTTGTTCTTATATCATTCAGTGGCTGACGAAGCCGTTGTCGCGGTGCTAATAAGGGAATTTGAGGGAAATCAGTTGTCTGTGCTCTTTGTTAGCAAGGCGCTCCAAGGCCCGGAGCTCAGATACCCTAAGGTTGAAAATATCGCATTGTCCTTGATCATGACAGTGCACCGCCTTCGGCAATATTTTCAAGCTCACCAAATCATTATACCAATAAATCAGCCAATCAGACAAGTGCTTCACCGGCCAGATTTGGCCGATAGGATGGTATCATGGGCGGTAGAACTCTCCGAGTGCGGGGTAACCGACGAACCTCGGCAAGCAATCAAGGCACAAGCTCTCTCAGATTTCATTGCAAAACTCACACCGACCTCAAAAACCTTGAATGGATGGTGGGAAGTTCACGTGGACGGACCTTTGAATCTAAAAGGAAGTGGTGTCGAGATATTGCTTGAGAGCCCCCAGGGTGTGATACTTGAACACTCATTGAGCTTCTCATTTCCGACATCTAACAATCAAGCTGAATACAAAGCATTGATTGTCGGCCTGCGAATGGCATCCGAGGTAGGATCATGTCGGGTAAGGATCAACAGTGACTCTCAGCTCGTTATCTCTCAGGTGAAGGGTGATTATCAGGTCAGATACCCTTTACTGTTAAAATCTTGAAAAGGTAAAACAATTGTCTGAAGGCTTTTCCGAGGTCGAGATAAATCACATTCCGAGGGAGAAGAATGCTAGAGCGGATGTATTATCCAAGCTAGCAAGCATAAGGTCCTCCGGGAATAACAGGTCCGTGATCTAGGAGGTTATCCCTTTCCCAAATGTAGTCATGGCTTTGGAAACCGACGAGTGGTGGTTCACAGGGATTCAAAAATACCTTGAAGTCGGCATACTCATGCAGCAGCTCAAAGACGCGCGTCGGATACAGAGCCAGGCAGCACGTTATTGGTTGATCCAAGGAACCCTTTACAGGAGAGGGCTAGCAAAACCACTCCTAAAATGCATTTCTGAAGATCTTTCCGACTATATAATGGCCGAGGTACACGACGGCATATGTGGTCACCATATCGAGCGGCGTTCATTAGCGCAAAAGATCCTTCGAGCAGGATATTACTGGCCGACTATGGAAACGGATTGTGCCAACTATGTTAAGAAGTGTCCGTCTTGCCAAAGGCATGCCGACATACATCGAGCCCCTGTCAAGGTATTGTGGTCAATATCAGTGCCATGGCCTTTCTCGTGGTGGGGAGTTGACATCCCCGGACCGTTCCTTGTAGCCCCAGGACAATTAAAATACCTTGCAGTCGCTTTTAATTATTTCACCAAGTGGATTGAGGCACAACCCTTAGCCAAGATCACGACAAAAAATTTAGCAAAATTCATCTACCGTTTTGTCATTTGCATATTTGGCATTCCGCACACGGTGGTAAAAGATAACGGAACCCAGTTTATTGACAAGGGCTTCCGAGAAATGCTCTCCGACTTCAACATCCGTCATAGATTCTCATCGGTAGAACACCCCCAAACGAATGGTCAGGCGGCTAGAAAGATCATACTCAAGGGACTTATAAGAAGCGCTTGGAAACAGCAAAGGGCCTCTAGGCTGAACAACTCCCAAATGTCTTGTGGGCCTATCATACGACACCACATTCAACGACGGGGGCGCCTTGCATACAGGATAGACGCTGCGATCTCGGTAGAAGTCAGAGAGAAAAGCTTCAGGTTACAGGCATATGATCCCGACTTCAATGACGAAAAGATGCGAGAAGAACTTGATTTGATCGAGGAAATCCAGGAAAGAGCCTCTATCCGTAAAGCCGCGATAAAACAACAGTCAACCCGACGTCACAATAAAAAGGTAATTCCTCAAATGTTTGAAGTCATAGACCTAGTCCTTAGACGGGCAAACATCGGAAACAAGAATGCATCCCGGGGAAAGTTAGCTGAAAACTGGGAAGAACCTTATAGAATAGTGGCCAAGATCGGCACTGGAGCATACTCCTTGGAGACATTACCAAGGGAAGCCATTCCCCGGACGTGGAACGCGGATAAACTCCGCAAGTATTTTAGTTATGTTTTCCTTGTGTAGATCACATGCCATCATGTATCTCGGGCTAGTCCCTTGAGACTCCTCAAATGAAGATTAATAAAAAGCAAGTTATTCCATAATCATTTTTAAGATTCATTATTTCATTACATGTCGGATTTATTCCTCGACTACGTCGGACTTAGTTCCATGAATGTTATCGGATTTATTCCTTGATTATATCGGATTCATTCTTCGATTACGTCGGACTTAGTTCCATGAATATTATCGTATTAATTCCTTGATTACCTCGGATTCATTCCTCAACTACGTCGGATTAAGTTCCTCGACTCATTTACGAATTTAATTCTTAAGACCCCGACAGGGACTATTACACATGCATTAAGCGTTTGTGGAAACACGGTGAAACACAGGCGCAAAATTACATAGGTATATATAAATTGTTCCTATCATTGTCATAAAGGCAATAAAATTGCCTCAGATTGAAAATGCTGAAAATAAAAAGAAAAGGAAATACAAAGGACAACCGGCATACCGACCCTTCATTCATTATCGTCTTGAGGGGGGCTTTCTCTTCATCAACCGTGCCTTCCTCATTAGGACCCCCGACCTATTTAGCTACATTCTCATCATTGGGACCCTCCCCCTCTTCCTCGTCAGCTTCTAGTATTGGGCTCGCTGGTTCTTCATCCCCGGGTTCACATTCCACATTGTCGCCGGGTTGAGCTCGGTACCACTTACCATTCTCAACCAGACACAATGTGGACATACCCCGGGTCTTCAGCTCCACCCCGGGATTCAGGAACTTCATCTGCTAGATGGCGGCATGAAAGTATACCCCTGCAGATTCCTCCCAGAGTTTCCTGAGGTTCTCTATTTCCTCCTCATTTTTCTCGTCCTTCTTCTTCAATTCCTTAATCTCCTCCCAGAGAAGCTCCAGCTCGGTGGTAACCGCCTTGGCCTCATCAGTAGCTGCCTTGGCGTCATCCAGGGCTTTCTGTTTCTCGTTAGTGAGGGTCTGGTTTTGAAGGGTGAGCTCGGAGACACTTGTGCTCAGTTTGTCCCTTTCATCAGTCAGCAACTTCACCTATCCAAGCGCAGTTTGCAGCTTAAGCTCATCCACTTCCAGCTTGGCAGTCACCTGGTGGAAGTTTTTCTTGAGTTTGGGAAGCACAACCAAATCCCTCATGGCCCAAACGAAGAATTGGGCAAGCATTTCCCCTCCCATGCACCAGTCAGTCATGGTATTCAGGTATTCCGTCATCTCTTCCTCGGTTTTCTGACCAAAAACCCGGCGCCCCTACACGACAAGATGATGTCGGACTTCTTCCTTCATCATCTCCGAGGTTGAGAGGTCGGCACCAATCACCTTCTTTCCCTTTACCTTGTCACCACAGGAAGGAATGGTTGAAGTGGAACCTTTATGCTTCAGGGGGGAACCCTTCTTCTTCTCTGTGATGGCATCCACCTTAGGGCGCTTAACCTTTCGCTCTTCAACATCTTGGAAGTCCTTCCCGGAAGCCTCCCCCAGCATTTTTTAGCCTTTTTGGCGGTGACAGCATTACGCTTCGCTAGTCTATTCGCCATGAGCTACTGGTTCTTTAAATCCATCTCCTCTGCAAGAAAGAAAAAGAAGAATTAAAACAGATTCATATAAATACAAGAAAAATTACAAGGGTAAATCGACATTTACCCAACGATTCACGGGTCAGTTTGTCGCCCTCAGCAATCACGGATTGACAATTCACGATCTTGTGATCCTTCACAAACGCCTGCAGAGCATTTACGACGTCCTTCTGGGCGACAGATAGCTCCGCATAATCCATCACGTACTCTTTAGAAGGCCTCTGGAAGTGGGACTAGTTCCAATAGGGGTTGATTATTCCAGTCCCATCCTTGCTGAGAATGTTCTCTCTTCCGGTGTCATAAGGTTGGAAAGAGATGAACCTTTTTTCAAAGTTTTTGTATGATTCTTGAAAGATCTTGAAGATCTTCCCCCCGGGACCGGATCGCAACGCCAACCACGAATATTTGTAGCCATCTTTAACCGTCAATGGCCGGAAGAAGTGGAAGAAAAGTGTAGTTCCATGTCCAGGGCGGTACATATCAGCATGAAACTACACATGAAGCCCCAACCATTATGGTGAAGTTGTGAGGGGGCAACTCCCAAGTGTTGCAGGACATCTAATTTGAAGTCGGAGAATGGCAGACGGAAGCCCAAGTCCTCGAACAACGTCTTGTACATCGGGACAAAAAGGTTATCCTAGAGATCCCCTTGCGAACAAACTCGTTCTTGCTCCCCGGGAAGTTCCAGCCCCCAATCATTTTCCTTGCCCGGTTCCACCCATTCAACATGTCGGAATGCCAGGTCCAGTGCTTCCTCAGAGCCATACCAGCATGGCTTTCTGAGAGCCTCAGTATCTACCCAGGTAATGGAAGCCAATTGTGGCGGAACGGGATAGTTTATTGCGGGAGAGGTATGGATTTTCTGCTTCCCATCTCGGACCTGTCCAAAAATCTATACAACATGCCTGAAGTTGAAGATGATGAGTCTACATGGGAGTGCTTTCAAACTATCCCAACAGACTTCGTGGTCACCACCTCGAAATCCCTCCACCGTTTGTAGGATGAAAGCAGTTTTAGCTACTGCTTCATGTTGGGAAACCCCAACATTGCTCACCTCGGAGGAGCTTCTGCGCCGTAGCACCAACCTGGGGATACTTGGATCCTCAGGCTCCTCCGTAACGATGAAATAGTTTTGTCTATACTCAGTAGCCAAAGCCTTGGCTCTTGCCCTCGTAATCATGGTGTTTCGAATCCAAAGAAAATGAAGAAAAAACGGAGACAGGGGCCAAGGCAAATACCTCTCAAAAAGCTTGAACAGAATTCTTTTACAATCTCCAGGAACTCAGCAGCAACAAAATGCATGCAACAGGAGAGTTCAATCTCTGAAACGTCTGGAAATGGCTTCGTGAAGAAGATGAAGAACTCTGAAAAGAGGGGGGACTCTGAGAAGACGAAGGGAGAAAAATGAAACCGTATTCACTCCCGCTTTTTAAAAATTTGAAACCGACGACCAGGATCGCGCCAGACTACAAGGCCCACAAGCCCAATACAATATGATGCAGCCATGTAGTTTAAACGGTTGTCAATCAACCGTCACGTCAGTTACATCAGAATACAAAACGACACCATCTCAGATGATGTCGGAAAAACCCACACCCGGATTGACAAATTTTAATTATTGACATCCAAAGATCTCAAGTCGGATACTTTATGATAAACTACCTGGCTTGGCGGGCAACTGTTCTAGACCGAGATCAGACACAGCCAGCATCGACGTCGGATAAGGAATCCGACATACAGACTTTATGGTTCCGACATATACCTCTGGGGTCAGCACACAAAAGCTCCTCGTTTTGCTCATACCGTTCGCAGTATGTTTTTAAGTATAATCGTCGTCAGCCCACCGGCATAAAACCTCGGTTTAGCCCGGTCAGATATACCTCGGCGCGTGTACTTCACCTCGGTGTAGAGCGTGAGGACAATTGCATGAAGCAAATGCAACTCCCTAACAGACTTTCCCACCAACATATCCCTATAAATACACGGTGGTGACCTCCGTCTCAGGTACGTTTCACTCTTGCTTGCTGAAACTCTATTCAAGCCCTTTCTGACTTAAGCATCGGAGTCCTTGTAGGTACACCACAATCCTCCGTCGTCTCTCCGCCGTGAAGATCGCCTTCAGATGCCATTATGAGATCACCGGAAGATCATAAATAAAGAGACAAACCCAATAATGATATTCCCAATTTATTTTTCTAACACATATTAGGTACCAATTGAGAGAAGTTTCAAAACAAATTGTGTAACCATCTATATATGGATGAAATGGAGACACATGCATAGAAGCAAAAGGAGATAATCAATCTTGACAATCCAATTCATCCTGCAGACTCATAACTCGAGCTTTTAGGAACGCACATGGATCTTGGACGGTGACAAAGAGAAACTATAACAATTGCACACACTGCATTCTTCTTGTGGAAAACAAAATGACAAGGAGTTATGTGACAATTAATTAACTTGTACCATTAGATAAAAAGGAAAATAAAGGATAGGGATATAAAAAATTACTATATTAGAGTAACTTGATCCCTTCCTCTCTTTATATACTTATCTTTACTTCTTCCATCTTAATTTCTTCAAATTAATTTATATTGATATCTTATTCAAGCAAACTGGTCATAGAACTATATAATATTTAGCTAATTAGAAGTGGACACACCTTTCTACATCTTGTTAGATTTTCTCATTATGGGCTGTCAGTCCTCAAAGGTTTGGGGGATTGGACTTTACAACTGATAATGTTGGTGATGTTCTCGCAATAACAGGTATATCTTTAACATCTATGCACCTCTTGATATGCATTATTGTTAGGCATTTATTTTTTCTACATGGTGCCATATGGTACCTTCAAGGTCTTTCCTCTTAATTATTTGGTCTTGTTGAGTGAATTTCACTTTTTTTTTAACAAAATAAGGAAAAATATTTTTTTTAGACAAATATTGATAAGTTCATTTATGTAGGATACTTTATAGGTTGAGTTCATTGACCCATGATAAATATGTTTGTTTAGATTAAAGGTGTGTTTTATAAATGCGACCGGAGCAAGTATTTAACAATTTTAGTTTGAATGAAGCAATATTGACATAATGAATATTCAATTTATTCCTTTGACTATACATGATGACATAGATATAAATTTTTTGTGCGTTTGTTTTTTTTTTTAAAGAAAAATGCTGCATATATAACTAATCTGAATTGGTCAATGGTCAGGTATTGGTCTAATAGTCTACCAGCTTTCCTTATACCCATCATTGGAAAAAACTTTTGGACCTGTAAGATTTGCTCGCATCGCTGGGGTAAGCTTTTCACCTTTTACTTGTACGTAGTAATGAATGCAACTTGCATTTCACCGTTTGTTCTTCTAAACATGTCTTGTTATTCTCACACCTTGTGTAGGTGTTATGCATACCACTCTTGCAAAGTTACCCCTTCATAGCGAAGCTGTCGGGCATCACACTATACCTAGTGCTTAATATTGCTTCCGTTCTTAAGAATCTTTTGACTGTAAGGGCTTTTTTTTGTTTATTTATTTAACCAATCGTGAGTAATATGAGGGTTTAAAATGAATTGCATTGGCTTCAGTACTAAATCTCAGGAGTTTAATTTATATTGATATAAAAAGGTGTTAATTAAACCACACAAAGTATTTCGGAATTTTTTTTTAAGAGTTTAATATATGTACACCGTCAGTGTAAAGAAATTTAACACAAACATCCAATGATGTGCTGTCACATCATTTATTGAATTTAACAACACATGAGGTGCCATTTTCATCAATGATGTAGTGGCACACCACTGGATATATGTGTAAAACTTTTTTACACTTACCGTATATACTAATTAAATCTTTTTTTAATAGGCTAACTTAATGTCTTATATATAGCTTGATTACACTATGTTATTGGAGTGTAATAAAATGAATACTTGTTATAGAGCAAATTAGTAGCCTAGATAAGTTAACATAAACAATTGTTGAAATTGTTGTTGACTATATATTCTAACATAAAAAGCTTTTATATTATATAATGTGCGATAAATGATGTAGGCTAATATTGCAGGATCAGGATCCTCTACCGTAACTGCAGGGTCCTGTAGGAGAGAGATATAGAAAGGGTATATGTGTGGGTCCCACATGCACTAGTGGGTCCCACACATACACTCTCTCTATCTCTCCTACGGGACCCTGCAGTTACTGCACTGCATAGGAGTCTTGTCCAATATTAGTATTTTAACCATTGTTATTTGTATTATGAGCTTTCCTTACTGTATTCATTTTGTTGGATTTAGGCAACCATTATAACTGGTATATTCCTTCTGGTGAACAGGGCAGTGGTAAATTTTTTGTTCCACATTACGTTCAATTAATTCTTTCAAATTGTTGAGATTATATTTTAGTGGACTTGTGGAATATATGACATGTTAATGGAAACACAGGAACAACATCAAAGAGGGGTAGCCAATGGCATTGCCATGACTGGTATGTCAGCATCCAAAGCAATTGGCCCAGCTGTAGGCGGTGCTTTGTAAGTGTCCCTTTGATTTCTCTAACTTCATTATTTTTTTTTTACTATCTTTCATTTTTCATTAATGTGAATGGAGATCTCTTTTAATATTTTGGCCGAATTGCACTTTATTCAACAGTACTTTGGTCCCCCAATAATTTTTAAGCAGATTTAGTCTATTAATATTTTATAATTATTATATTTAAATCCTTTATCACCTTCCTTTTATTTAAATTTTATCAAATTCTTATTTATTAAATTTTTTCATAAATTGAATCAATTAACTTATTTTAAATCTTTTTCCAAAACTCACAAGCCAAAATAAAGAAATACTTTTGCCCTGTTTAAAACTCTAACCTCAACCCACAAAATTCTTCCAATCTTATCGAATTTCCACTAATTTCAAATTTTTTTAATGTTCAAAACTAATTATTTTATATTCCAAATCCATCATAAAATTCCAAAAAAAAATTAGATAAAATGCAAGAGAGAATGTACAATAATGTCCTATGAGTTAATAAAATCTAAGCATAGAATTCTACTCCAAGGATTTCCCCTTCAAAAAGGGTTTCCGACAAAGAGAGAGACTACTATAACATGCATGCCCAAGAAAGGAAAAATTAATGTATGTGTTGTGTCCCTCATGAAAGCGCTATAGCATTAAAGAAATCAAACGACATTACTAGCTAGTCTTTCATTCATCCCTAGTTAAAGCCTTGTATGATGGTAAGCTAAGAAGCAAATATATGTTAGGAAACCAACTAGAACAGGCAAGTAAATATAGCATATCCTCAAGCCTTAAGATAGGACCCATGCTTGATAATGATATTTTTTATAGCTCCACTACCAACACGAGTAAACAAAATTAATCCTTCTTACAAGTTAATAAGGTAGAACAAATAGACTTATCATTAAGAGTTACACATTTTAATTAATAACTTTGTGTAAAATGATAATTTGACCAATCTAATCATTGAGTTGGAAGTTCTTATAAAGCAGATAAGCTTATAAAAATTCATAAAAATTGAAAATTAATTGATATTTCATCAAACTAATTTAATTATTTTAACGTATAAATATATTTTTAAAATATAAGTAAAAGTCCACTATTAGATTTCATACCTATGAATGTCCAAATTTCTGAAATTTGATATACATAATCATAAAGGTAATATAACGTGATTCAATGATTAGATTAGTCAAATTCTCGTTTTACAAAAAGTTATTAAAATGTGTAACTCTTAATGATAAGTCTATAGCGCTTTAAAACCAACTAGATTTCAAAATATAGCTAGATCATTTCTTAAGTTAAGTCCTTTGAATTATGGTAACATGGCTAGTGTAGATTATTTTTTCCATTTTTATGCAATAGTAGGCCGGGGATTAATGTTTAATTAGTAAAATATTTTGTACTGAATTGGGCATATATAGCATTAATATTTAAATGACACAAATTGAAAATTGATAACATATGTTAACTTTATTAATTAATGTTATCTTGGTCAATGCAGACTAACTTGGTCACAAAAGCGGATGGATGCATTTTTCCTCCCGGGTATGAGGCTAAGCTCAACTAATATAGTATATATGCAAGTCCTATATCTTATTGTTAATGTTCTGCTCACTTTAGATGTGCAGATTAATATGAAATATATAATACAACAATCCTTATGATTTTTTTTAACATTAAGTTTGATCACAAAAGCAATAGAAACGGTGCAACTTTATAATGACATGGTATCAATTATGTTTTTTCCTTTGTGAATAGGATAATTTAGTTATTTAATACAGTAAACTATCATTTTTAGCTAGACATATGCTTTAGAACACTTGAACATGCATTCTTTTACTATTTATATATTACTTGAAGCTCAATGTTGTACATTTAACTGCAGGCACCTATATGGTCTTCTTTATTCTGAATGTTGTAGGAGGACTTGGGGTGCTACTAATCTTTACACCGTTTCTGAGTGTAAAGAAGACAACACCCTTTGAGCAGTTACACTGATCGATATCAATAATTTTTAATGATGAAGCATTCATCTCAAGGTCATTAGTATCATCATGGTTAACTATTTTTTGCCTATCAAATATTTTTACATTTTTCCATACAATTAACCTTGTAAAGATTGTACACTAAGAGATTGGATCATTAATTAAACATTATACTCTAAACGAATAAATGTAGATTTAAAAGTAATTTATATAAGAAAAATTTCAAAGTAATTAATTTGACAGTTTAAAAATCGTAAATACATGTTCTAAAAAATTAGAGATTTTCTTACTCTAAAAAGCAAAGACAGTATATTATTATAGCTAATAGAATAATGATATGTGGACTCCCATTATTTTCATACACAAATTTAACACTCATATCTCTATCTCTCTCATCCTATCACATCACATTAATTATCATATCTATCATTTTTTTTTCTTTTAATTCTTTTCCTACCTTACTCTTGTGTGTCAATAATTTTCCTCGGCTAATAAAATAAATTGACGAATTAGATAAGACAAAGCTATTAGTAATTTTAAATTTCCAAAAATTAAGTTACATAAATTAAAAAATTAAAAATTAAAACAACCAAAGCAACATTCTTTAAAACCAAATAATTCAAGGTTTGTTTTTTTAGATTTAAAAAATGGATTGGTATCAAAAAATTGATTTGGAAATAATTGAGGTTAAAGAGTTAATTAATTTTAAAAAAATAATCAAAAAGTGAATTTAGAAAACTAATTTTGTTTAAGTGATAAAATATAATTATTTTTAAAATATAAACATGAATTTTTTATAAACCTTACACTTAAAATAAATTGAGAAATATTATTTATACAACAATTTCTACAAATAATATTTACAATAATAATTAATGAAAAATATAGACACAAAAATAAATAATAATAATGAGAAATAAAAAAAGTATGAAATGTGATGAGTAATATAATAAAAGAAATAAAACATATATTATATAAATTATTATATTTTTTATTGTATGAATTTATTATCTCAAATAAATTCTACTTGACAAAATGAAATTAAATATTTTTATTTTTTAAAAAATTAATTTTGCTTGTTATAAAATTAATTTTTTAACTTTCAAGTATAATCAAACTCAAGCATTACCCGGATTGGTGCTTTTTCTGCGAAAAAGAAAGAGATACATCTCAAGTGAAATCTACTCATCTCTTACTCTCTCCTACTGGAGAATTTCGTTAGGGTATGTTTGTGAAATGAATTTTGGAGGGGAGGGAAGGGAATGGTTTATTAGAAGCTCTTCTCCCCTTTGTGTTTGTGAGTTTAAGTATTTTACAAAGTCTTTCCCTCCCCTTCTTTCCCTCCCTTCTCCCTCCAATCCTTTCATTTTCCTCATTTCTAAACTCACAAACACACCCTTAGGGTATGATTATGAGTTGAATTTTGAAGGGGAAGGGAGGGAAGGGTTTATTGGAAGCCCTTCCCCTTTGTGTTTGTGAGTTTAAGTATTTTACAAAGTATTTCTCTCCTCTTCTTCTCCTCCCTTCTCCCTCCAATCTTTTCATTTCCCTCCCATCTGAACGCACAAACACCCCATAGAGAATTTACACCCGCGTTACCTATCCACGCTCATATTCGTAGTCCCCGCCTATTATGATGTGGACATTAGCAAAAGAGGCACTTGTTATTGTGAGCCGTCGTGATAGCGAAAGGGAAGCAGAATAACAGGTTGTTTCAAGTACTTTTTCTTTTTTGCTTCCCGGAAATCTCGAGAGTATTCGCACTGAATTGAAAAGAAATACTACTACTTCTACTTTAATTAATTTAGACATGCAGCAGTTATTAACTTATTATTATTGCCCCATTCAGTGCTGAGGTGGGTGACCAACCGTGGCGGTCCTCGCTGGTTCTATTTCTATCCACAATTCTGAGAATATTATTAAAAAATTAATAAATATAAATTATTCACAGTATTTATTATAATTATAATATTAAATGTTATATATGTCAATAAAATAATTTTTTAACTTCTTAATAGTGTTCTAAAATATTCGTTCATATTTTTCTAATAAATTTGTTTATAAATAACATTATCTAGTAAAACTGTTTTAATAATATCAGTCTTAAAATGGAGGACAATAATGTAAATCATAAAAAAATTTACTGAAAAAGGTATTTAAAAACATAAAAAAATAAATATATTTATTATATTAAAACTTGCTAAACTTGCTATTTAAATGTGATGTTGAATAAGAATAAAAAGTAATAGTTCCTCTTTTTGTCATATGAAGTTATTATAGTTTACAAACGTTAAGTCAAACTTTTTCATTCAATTTAAAGCATATCATACTTTTAATTTATTAAAATTTAAAGGTGATTATACTACTTTTGTTCGACATTAAAGACCAAATCTGGGGTTTATTATAATTTATCTGCCACATGATGCATGACTTGAGGGCACCGGTATGACTAATAGCAATGTTTAGAATATATTATTCTGAAAATAAAAGTAGTAGCTGAGGAGTACTGTCAGAGTTTTAGTTTAAGTCCCACCAAATATTCAGCGACTATGACAGTGCATGCATTCAAATCTCATCGATCCCAAAAAATTGTAAGAAAATGCTGCAGCATAATCTAGTAGCTTGACACTATTTATGGGCATGAGCAATGAGATTTAAATGTATATATCTTCAAACAGTTGGTAAAATATTTCGTGCCACCTAAGCTAGGAAAGTCTTCCACCCGGTTGTCATGCCTTAACCATGAGGCCGTAGTTTTTGAATATATGCCCATTGCTACCAATTTGATTTTGCACGTTTTTGACAATACATTGGCCACCAATTTGTTTATTTGATAATTGACATATGGTTTAGTATGTTTTTCGTACATAATTTTATAATAAGGGGCATAATTTAAAGATAATAAAACAAAAATCAGACTAAAAAAATACTTATAAAGCGTTTATATATCTTGCTCTAAAGAGATAAATGGAATTTAAGCTTATGACTGGTGAGGCTCCTAAGGTTTTATAAGTTCTTTATTATACATTTGCTACCAATTTGGTTGCTTTTTTTATAAGAGCATGAGTATCTTTCTCGTGAGACAATAATGTTTGAGCTAGGTAGGACTTCTATTGCCGCAAAGTTCTCCCTCCGCGTATAACTCGAACTCAAGACAACTGGTTAAGCTGGAACAACTCTTTACCAGCCGACGTGTTCGGTGGTACCAATTTGGTTGTTTGATAATTTAATATATGATTTTGTATATATGGAAATAATGGAATGCCTTGAAGCACTAATTAAAGAATAAAAAAATTATTAAAAAGGTATAATATTTAATAATATAGTAATAATTTTAAAAATTAATAAAATACTTTCAATTTTTCATTTTTTAATATATGATTTTGTGTTTGGATGAAGTATTTTAAAATTATTAAAATTGTGATAGAGAATGTTAAGTGAATTATAAGTATGAGAAAAATTGTAAATGATAAACATAACAGCGAAATATTGAAATTCCTCCTATTTATTATAAAAATCTCTCTCATTTATTATTTGAAATTCTTTCTTTTTACTGTTCTAATTCTAACACATGAAATCTAATTATTATTCAAATTAATCTATCTTTTGCTAGTATTTACGAATCTTTATCTATATACATACACATAATAATAATAATAATAATAATAATAATAATAATAATAATAATAATAATAATAAACGTACGAGGCATTGCTGGGATCATAGGTGTTAGATAGTCATTGCTAATTATGGTACTTCCTTCTTGATGGACACCCCGTTTTTTACTGTTTGACGTGTGCAGTGATGTCACGTGTTAATATTCTCTTTCCATAATTATCATTTGGATGTGATCTGGTGTGCATGTTCATACATCCAACCTCTTGATATAATGTTCTGTGCCTGCAATTAGTTTCTTCTATAATTGTATTGTGCATATGTTTATGTATGCCACAGCATTTTTAATTTTCCCTTTTAACAAGTGCCAAAAGCATTGTCTTTGGCACATGTTTTTCTGAGTGGTCCTTTTTTTGGCGCTTTTATTGGATAGTGCGTACAGAAGGATTTGGAGGAGGATAGCACAGGCATTATAAGGTTGTGTGGAAACAACAATTTGAGCTGTAGTACAAACATGGAAGAGGAGAAAATTGGACAACCATTGTTGAAGAAACAGTATTATGAGAATTGTCCTGGTTGTAAGGTGGATCAAGCAAAAGAGCTGAACAAGGATGTTACCTTTCGAAACATCTTCAATATATGGATCGTGGTGTTATGTAGTTGTAAGCATTGAACTGTGATTTGCCTTTCCTTTTTTGGACAAACTCATCATTTTCTCCTATGGTTTCTCATTTCTCTTTTGAAACTGCTTCTTAATTTGTCCATCTCTAATGGCTCTTTTTTTATTTTGTGCTGTACAGCTCTGCCTATAGCTTCTCTCTTTCCTTATCTCTATTTCATGGTGAGTTTAGTTATGTCATCTATGGTTCACTTACTGTTCACAAAAAAATAATGTACTTTTGTTTGATTAACTATTTTTCTTCAGGTTGGTTGATCTTTTCCTAATTATTTTGATCCTTGAGAGAAATGAATTCATTGATTATACATTACTTTATGTAATATATTATTTAAAACAAATGGTTCCATCCTGTTGGTCTACTGTACTTGGATCTACTTCTGTGTTTAATTTTTTGGTCCACTTTGTGAAGGAACAAAAAAGTTTGTGCAACAAGAATGTTCTTTTCTAAGCTGTTCCCAATTCCCACCATTACTATTAACTAAAACTGTTTGTATATTTTGGAGTATATTGAGTCATTCTCACTCTCTTTTCAAGTGCTTTAGTGCTTTCCCCTTTTCCAATCTCACTTGTTATGAAATAGTCAAGAAATTAATCTGTGGTTTAATTATTTACCTTAATTTGTTGGGAGTAATATGCATCCTCAATAATGCAACATTTTACATTTAAGATGAATATGTCAGGTAAAAGATTTTAATATTGCTGAAAGAGAGGAAGATATCAGTGCCTATGCTGGTTACGTGGGTAAGATTACTTTTAGTACTTCCTTTCTTTGATGTTTTCTATATCATCTTAAGTTCTTTATTTCTGATCCCCATATGATATGACTGTGAAAATGTTGTAGGATCTGCATTCATGCTTGGCAGAGCTTTGACATCTATATTGTGGGGAATGATTGCTGATCGCTATGGTAGAAAACCTGTTGTGATGATAGGGATTATTTCTGTGTAAGTATATAATATGTGTCACTGAGGTGGATGCTTTCTTTCAAGTCATACTACTTGTTTTCTCATAACAACAATGTTGCTTATTTTATTTCAGTGTCATTTTCAACACATTATTTGGCCTAAGCACAAATTTTTGGATGGCTGTTATTATGAGATTTGTACTTGGAGGTTTAAATGGTTTGCTTGGACCAATGAAGGTACCAATCAACACTCTGTACCAAATGTTTCATCTACCAACATCTAGGAAAATAAAAAGTTCCAATTAATGTACTTGAATGTCTGTTGATTTGTATGTGTGTCATAACATCCTCTATTAACAGGCTTATTCTTCTGAAATTTTTAGAGAAGAATACCAAGCTCTAGGACTCTCAACTGTAAGCCTCACTAACCTATGTCTATCATTTCTTAGAAGCATATCTCCATCATAATAATTCAAAGTGTAATCTAATTTCAGGTTTGTGCTGCTTGGGGAGTAGGTTTAGTCTTTGGGCCAGCATTGGGAGGTTATTTGGCTCAGGTAATTTTTTGTTTCTCATTTTCTCCTTCCTGGGTGAAATACTTCACAAATAAGTCATGGATTTTGCACATACACATAAGATGACCTGTGTTGGAAGACATGAGTTACCATTCCATCTGTTTCCTCAAATTTAGTTATATATTTCATATTGAGAAGGCTGATGCCTGAAATTCTATTCCAAATTTGGAATAGAAAATGATAGATTTTAGAAACTATTCTGCCACATTTAAACAAATCTTTATCACTTGTTTCTCTAATCCTTTGTGAAATTTTGTATTACAGCCTGTACAGAAATATCCACATATATTTCCAAAGGGTTCCTTTTGGGACAAGTAAGTACATTTTTGTTTTGTTTTATATCTTATAAAAAACATCAATGATGTAATTTGTTTTCCCTCTTCCTTCTGTTTTGCTTTGTTGTTTTTCTGAGTTTCATTTGCCAAAATATAAATCTCCCTACAGGTTTCCATACGCCTTGCCCTGCTTCGTAGTATCAGCTATTGCATTAGCAGTATTAATTGTCTGCATTTGGCTTCCAGTATGTATCTTAATTTCTAACATATCTCTTCACTAACCGCATATATCTTTCCTTCTATGTTTTGTAACTTCTATTCTGATGTCAATATGCTGATATATTAGAATGTAGCACCAATCTTGTATATCAGAATTTGTTTATGTTTTATTCTCTCCTGTCAATGGAATTGTTTTAAAATACCTGCATCCCTGTAGGAGACACTTCATAACCACAAAGTTGCCACTGACAACATTGAAGCTTCAGAAAATGGAAGTAGTGGAGCTGACAAAAACAAGATGATCCAAAAAGATGGAAGCCTCCTCCGCAATTGGCCCTTAATGTCATCTATCATTGTTTACTGTGTTTTTGCAATTCATGACATTGCTTTTTCAGAGGTACTATTTCTACATAAAGATGTTGCTGTTTTGACTCTCTCTGCTTCTACCATTCATAATTGATATCTTATTTCTACAATTCTATATATTTTTTAAAGGTTTTCTCATTATGGGCTGTCAGTCCTCGACGGTTGGGCGGTTTGAACTTTACAACTGATGATGTTGGTAATGTTCTTTCAATATCAGGTAAATTTTGACATTTATGGATCTCTAGATATTTGTTAATGTTAGGAACAGCTTTTCCTTCCTAACTTTATATCTCCAAGGATAGCACTTGTACATAAACTTATTTGCATTGACATGGAATCATTATATCATTTGGTGGCTTCCTCCAAGATATATGGCACAATGGGAATGAAAACAGAAATAAAAATGCAAAAATTTTGGGCATGCTTTCGTGCATCACACTGCAGTGTGCAACTAAAGGCTTTTGTGTCACATTATACAAATCATTGTGTTGCAGTATACTAAATGCACTTGAACCATCATATTAGATTTATGGCCTTTTTGATAAATTTCTCTAGAAGCACTTATAGAAAGAAAAAAAATAGAATGAATAAATTAATTCAACTTTTCCCATAAGTTTAAATTAGTCTTTGCAACTCGAACTTTTCCATAAACTCTCACATTAACTAATTTCAACTTATGGAAAAAGTTAAATTTATTTTACCTTTTTTGTTCATTCTATTTTTCTTCTTCAGTAAGTTCTTTTAGGAATGTTTATCCAAACTGACCCTTATTGTCATGGGTTTGCATAGCATCAAAGATACACACTTCTGTTTGTTTGTACATTACTCAATAGATGTGTTGCTTAATCGCTGACTTCTCACAATTGGTCAGGTTTTGCTATTATTGTCTTCCAACTTGGACTATACCAATCAGTGCAAAAAATTTGTGGACCTATTGTCCTTGCTCGCATCTCAGGGGTTAGCTTTCACCTTTTCTGGCAATTATTTTGATTCAGCATTTCATTGTTTTGTGTATTTTAAAACATGTTATTTGGAACCATATGTATGTAGGTGTTATCCATTCCCATTTTGCAAAGCTTCCCCTTCATGACAATGCTGTCAGGCTTCTCACTGTACATAGTGATATATGCTACTTCGATTCTAAAGAATCTATTCATTGTAAGTGAACCTCTTTCTCCATAATATATTGTGGTCATAAAAGGATTAAGACCCAGTTTGGATACACTTTTGTAGAAGAACTTCTAGAAGATTAAAATAGAATGAATCAAAGAGGTCAAATGAATCAAAGAGGTCAAATTAGAAAAACTAATTTCAAGTTAGGGAAAAGTTAAATGCATTTGACCTCTTTAATTCATCCTATTTTTTTCACTTAGAAGTACTTCTGCAGAAGTTTCATCCAAATTGGCCCTAAATTGGCTTCGTGAAAACTTGGGATGTCAGTTTAATTTATATAAAATGGTTATTTTCATTGAACTTGTCTGGTTGTATTCTTGTTGCTGGATTTAGGAGATCATTTCTACCGGTTTATTCATTCTGCAAAATAGAGCAGTGGTAAATTTTCGTTTCATTCTTTAATTTAGTTTTTATTTCCTTCCAAAAGTTGAGTGTTTTTAATGGAATTGAAACATGTATATGACATGTTGATTTGGAAAACAGGAACAACATCAAAGAGGGGTAGCTAATGGCATTTGTATGACTGCTATGTCAGCATGCAAAGTAATTGGCCCGGCTGGAGGAGGTGCAATGTGAGTAATCAGCAATACTTTTTTACTACAATGTTATATTGAAAAAAATTATATATATCCATTTTTCTTATTTTTTTGCTTTTGCTCAATGCAGATTAACATGGTCACAAAAGCGGATGAATGCTTCTTTCCTCCCAGGTATGATCTCAACTAATTTGTTTGAGCTGGTTTCTATTTTAAATGTGAATTTTGAAACCCTTAATCTAATTACAATGTTTTGTGCACTCGTAGTGTGTTTATTAACGGGAAAGAACATAATAAGCCTTATTTTTTAATACCTTTAATAACTAAACCCTCTTGTCTTCGAAAGATTTGAAGCAAATCATATTAATCCCTAAGATATACAAATTACATTTTGGTCAATATAAAATAGTTATTCAATTTAAATTTTTTCAACCCTTTTTAATGTTAATTTAGTCTCAAACAATCACTAAATAAAATGAATTTTTATCTTCAAGGAATAAACATGTAATTTTTATTTCTAAGGACTAATATAATCGAGCTGAAATTTTTCAGAGACTAAAATAAAGATTTACTCTAAAATTTTTTTTTTTTTATAATTGAAGCAAAGAAAGAATCTACTACTTTAGAGTGACACGTACGAGCTCTCTCTTGTTCTACCATTTTCAACAGTGGTTTTGTTCTACCATTTTCAACAGTGGTTTTCGTTTTTGTTTTGTGGATAGGATGTTTGTGGTTAACAATAAGCTATTATTTAAATCACTCCTAACCAAAAAACTTTATAAATTGTGTCTCATTCATTTCCTATTATTAATTTTATAAATCTATCCAAATCAATTTTATCTAAATCAAACCCACTTAGTCAATTAGTTAGGAACGTGACAAGTTTTCATTTGCTACCTATACTACCGGAAGCTCAGTAGCTCACTGTTGTACTTTTAATTGCAGGCCCCCATCTAGTCTTTTTTGTCCTCAATGTTGTTGAAGGAATTGGACTGTTGTTGACGTTCAAACCATTCCTGACTGTAAGGAAGGAAGCGCCCTCAGAGCAATTACACTGATATTCATAAATTTTGCGTAAGAGGTGAAGGATCTCAAAGTTAATCGTGTGCTTTAGTTTTGAGATAGTAGCAATTTGGAATGTTTGTTGCCAATGAATATCAGGAAAGTGAAAGATGCAGGCTATTAACAATACGCAAGTGAGAACTTTGTAAAATGGGAGTATCTACGGCCAACCCTTTACCCGCGGGCCCCCACTATAAATGACAGCCTGAAACAAGTTTGGATTATTACGGGTTGGAATTTGCTTCAAGTAATCTTAGAATTTGAATATTGAGATTTAAATTTTGTATAAGTTATTGACCAAAAAAGAAAATTGTATAAGTTAGGATATGTTCATTAATTTGAATATTTGAGATAACATCAACATATTATGTTTTAACACTTTATGGTTGATCCAAAGATAGGGAGGCCTAAAGCAATTGTGCTTTAGTAGCCTCCCCTAAAGCAATTGATCACTTTTCACAAAGTATATTGACATTTTGAAAATGGATTAATAATAAATAATATATTGAAAAGTATGTCAAAATGAGTATGTTACTAACATTCCTCATGCATTATAAGATTTTATATATTCTATAAATTTGCAAGTGAAATAAAATGAGTAAATTTATATTGTAAAAATTTTCTTTGAACCAGTCCGTTTAGCTGAGTTTACTTTAGCAAAACAAGTCAGACTCAGAATGGTGTTTCTAACCTATATAAAAGCTTTCTGAACAGCCTATTTGGTAGCTTTGGTTTGGACGCTTGCAGTTTTTCAGTACTTGCATTATAGTAGATGAAGCTTCTGGCTTTTGTTATCCATGGTAAAAAATAAGAAAAAGAGTAACAACGAAAGATAAGCACAAAACCCTTTAATAAATAGGGTATGACATCTTTCTTACAGTGAATTTGTGTCAACTAAGTTTCTATTGTAAATCTTACCTTGTAATGTTTCTTCCTGTTTTCCTGTCTCAAGGAATTGGGTTTTTTCAGACATGATTTCAGCGGTGGTCCTGTTGGTTTGTTTGCTGAAGGGGGCATGAGAGAAAAACGCTGGAATCCTATTCTTTTATGCTCAAAAGGATCAAGCCAAAACCGGACATTAGCCTCACCAAACCATACCTTCTTTTTGGCATAATGATATGCAGCAATTGCATCACCTTCTTGGAAAAAAGCCACCTGAGCTGAACCAGTGTAGAAAAAGACTCTTGTTTTTGAAGAATCTATTGAGCCAAATACACTAAACTTCTTTATTAGCCGTCTTTTCGATGGCAGTTGGAAATTCTTGGGGAACTTCATGTGCAAAGATGTAGAAGAGAGGGGGGCATTTGTTTTTGATTGCTGTCCAACTTTTGCATTGAATATTGAACAAGAAGCAATACCCTGATAGCAATCCTTACCCTTCACCAAACAATCCCCAGAAGATAATTCCATTCTTGCTGACTCTTTCAACTTAAGAGGTGTTGTATCAGCATTGCAACTTCCTTGCAGTCTCTTCTGGTAAATAGAAGAGTTAGATCCTAATATACATTTAAATTTTGCTGCACTAGCATCAACATCCCAATTATCAGAACAGAAGCCAAGCACTAAGTTAGATGATGGTTCAAAGGAAAAAGACTGCTTTAAAGTCAAATTTTGACTTCTTTTCAAATCCACCTTCTGAACATCATCAGTGAAATTCATGTTAGTTTCACAAAGGCGTATGCAGATCTGATTATCTTTTGGGATACTTTCTTCTGGTTCAAGAATCTTGATGTGTGAAATCCCGGGTCTGATATATTTTGAGATACATGCATTCCCTTCACTTTCTTGAACTCTGCTAATTTGAGGGGAAACATGGCATAAAGCAGGTTTATCTAGTCGCCTTCTTTTCCGGTTAAGGTATATAGTGGTTTCTATGTCAGGCAATCTGCAGCAAAGCCCTAGTGAATTGCCTTTTCTTTTGCTGATATAGTTGCTCAAATTAGTCTTAAAATCAGAAGAAATATAGAAGTGAGTACTACTCATCGTAGAGCAGTTTCCAAAGCAGATATCAACTACACCCTGGTCTGGTATATTTTTAAATCTCAGAAGGCTCTGCCTTTCAGATTTTAGGATTTCTCCTACCATGAAGAATGGATCTAAAGCAGGCGAGTGCAAAATGAGCTCAGTCTTCCCATTGTTAGTTGGAGTCTCTGGAATAATCAAAAGTTTATTCTGAAACAAGTGTTCAGAGTTTCCTTCCAAAACAGGCACTATTGACTTCAATTTCCTTATGGCAGCACCAATGGCCATGTTTTTCTCCTCCTGTTTGGAAATGATCTGATAATTTTCCTTAGGTTCCAAAGCAACACATTCCTGAGTAACTGAGTGCATCTTCTGACCCAAAGATGAACATGTATACTGCTTCACATTATCACCTGCTGATAAAATTATATAATAACTAGGTAAAATCAATATATGCCTTGTGTAGTTTAGTGAATTGGAAACTCAAAAACAACAACAAAAGTCTTTTCCCACTAGAGCAGGCAACATAGTTTTTTCAACAGAACTTCTAGATTCAAGATACTACTACATCATATGGGACTGGCAAGAAAATGGTAAACTTTAACACATCAAAGTCATATATTAGAATACTTTTAATTCAAATTACGATGATCATCAGACAAAAATCAAAAGAGCGGCTCAAGTAATCATAGCTTTACAGCCAGAAACTGCATTATTTTGCTTTTGGATAATATTACCCAGACTGATGATGGTCTACAGATGGACTAATGAAAAAAAATTTGAAGCAAACCTGGTTCATGCAATCAACCTTAGTCCAAAACTTAACAGATAACAATTATGAAAACTGGAGAATACCTTTGCAAATTTAAATCTAAATTAGGAAATAATCATTGTCTTTTTCCAGCAACCTCTCAAAATAACAGTGCCTAGTACTCCTCAAAGGCTCACACGACATTAACTACACTTGTTATTAAGAGAATCATATCACTGTTAACACTCCATAAATTAACTAATTCTCTAACTACACATGAAACCAACAACCAAAATTAAACGGGCTTCAAATTTTAAGTAACAAAAGGTTTACAAGGACTCATTCTAAAAGCCATAACATGTCACATCACAGTGGTACTTTCAAATCACGAACACTATCAAAGCAACATAAAAGGGGGAAAATATTTTAAAAATTACCTAATTTCCGGGTTTCTCTGTACACTTTCTTTTGCTGAATGGAAGAATAATCTCGAAAAGAATGAACCTGGGCAACAACCCTAACGGCATCAACAAGACGAGGGGCCTCAACCCAAGGCAAAACAGCAGCATCCAAGACAAAATCCAACACTCGAGTCGGGTCAAAACGAGAACCCGATCCGTCACAAATCCTCTGCGGCGAGTAACCCGATTGGCAACGACACCGCAAGCTCGAAACGACCCTCAGACCAAACAACCTGAGCGCGGAGTGCAGCAGCGCGCGGAACGTTTCGCATCTGAAGCCGTCGTTTCCGCGACGGGACATGAGAGAAGGGAAGGTGTCCTCGAAGGGAACGACCTCGGATTCCAAGAAACGACGCGGGAGAGAGGTGTCGTTTCCATTGTTGAAGAAGGAGACGGCGACGCCGAGACTGTCGGAAGCGAGAACGAGAGCAGGCCACCACTTGTGAGGGAACAGAACTCTTACCCACACTATGTCCCCTCTTCTCACGCTGCCACTCGTGCTCATGTGTACGAGTGTGTGCGCTCAAGTGAACTTAACTCCAATTTGATGCAATGTAGCCTCTCTCAAATTCACATGGGTCTGTGAGTGAGAGATAAGGGTGGAAACAGGCCATGCCAGGCTTTGGCCAGCCTGAGCCTGGCCTCACTCATAATTCTTAAGGCCTGTTACCTGTTACAGGCCTTTTTGTAAAGCCTGGCCTGGCCTACGAAAAAGCCTGGCCTGGCCTGTAAGCCTGTTTAGAAGCCTGTTTTATAACAAGGCCTACCAACAGGCCAACAGGCCTATAAGCCTATGCAGGCCAGCAGCCTTTTTAAGTAGGTTTTTTTATATAATTAATTTAATATATTCTAATTTTTACTATATTATAATTTTTTAAATTATATTTATAGTTATTTATATAATTAATTTAATATATTATATATTATTATATTAAACAGGCCGGCCTGTTAAGCCTAATAGGCTTTTTCATAGGCCTGAAGTCTGACCTATTTAACTAAACAGGCCTTTTAAGAAGCCTTAGCCTGGCCTTTTTAATAAACGAGTCAGGCCAGGCCAGGCCATAAACAGACCAGACTGCAGGCCCGGCTGGCCTATTCCCACCCCTAGTGAGAGATGATGGAAATTTGGCTTTTCATTTTTTTTTTTTCTCCTGGGAAGAGGTTTGATTTGAGTGTTTATTTTTATTTGTTGGCAACATTGCCCTCAATAGTCAATGGCGGGTATTTATTTGGTTTTTCCCTCGCTTTCCATTGTTCATGAAATGCCAAGTTCAATCACTAATAACGCAATTTTTTGTTCCTTACAATAAATAATAACTCACTTAATTTAATTTTATAATATATATTATTAACATTTTAGTATTAAATTTATATTGTTATAGTACAAATTTATTATAAATCACTTTTTATGATTCATACTAAAATTATCCAATTAAGTTATTAATTTAAGTAATTCAATCATTTTTTTCATCGTCAATCCAACAATTTTTAAATTTCTTTTAAATAGGTCTCACAACCTATCTCACATTTATGGATGTTCCCGGCTCGAACAGAATTGTCTCCCGTAGAGGATACCTGTGGTTAAATTAAAAAAATATACTTTATTATTTATTTCCAATTTCTGGAGGCCGACCAACGTTAAGTCAGTTAGGCCCATAAATTATGGTCAGACCAACAACAAAATTACATGGGCTTAAAAGGCATGTTACTCTTAGGCCAAGGCAAACCTAGGGTTGACACAGGCAACCCGTATTCGACCAAAAAAACAAGCAACCTGTATATAAGGGAAGTGTATCTGATCACACATTTGGGAGGTTAGGGTTAGACTTCAATTGATCTGACAAAGGTTTATCCTTGGTCAATCTCAGGACTTTTATTAAGAATTTGTAATATTAAATTTAAAACAATAAATGAATATATACAAGTTGATAATATTGATCCGTAAGTAATCTTTTATTAAGAATAAAAGTTATTTTGATCATAATTTATTAAAAAATATGCATACTTCAACTTTGGTTATTATCATGTCCAAAATGTTCCCAAATATGCTCCACGAAATTAACTTGAGATGTCGATGCATTTCCGTTTTTACATGCATATGTGTTCTTCTTTTTAGGTATATTGCAAAATTGAGTGTTGGACCGCTAAATACTTCAATAGATGGGGGTATCACCATCTGTCTGATCATATGAATAATTGAAGTGCCCACTATATGTTTCTCATCCATCTTTTATAAATCATGTTATGTAATATTATGCATGCATATATTATATTCTTCAGTGATCCTTGTGTCAAGCTCGTGTTACGCCATAGTTAATATTATACGAAACAGAAAATATATGTTGTATCATATTGTTGGTATGGTAAACAAGGATTCAAATCCTCTGTCCCAAAACTATGTCTCACACCCTGTCCCCCCAATTAAAAATTGACAGTTGTTATCATAATCCACGTCACGTCAAACGTCGTTAGCCCGTTACTAGCCCTTTTAAAAAAAAACCATTGCTGTTATTTGTTTCGGTTATTTCGCCCTCATATCTCGTTCACCTTTATTTCCCTTATTCAATCGCTAGGTTTCTCATTTATTGCGGTCATTTTCGTCTTTCAAATCTTAAGTTTGTGCTTCATGCACTTGTTCTCACATCGCAAGTTTTCGTCTTTCACATTGTAACACATGCTTCATAAGCACTTTGTTGGACTAACAACCTTCATACTTCATAAGCACTTCCTTTCTTATCCGCGTGTTCATGGCCGCACATAATAATTTTGGTTCCTATCTTGGTGCAGAACCTCTATGTCATAAAGCTAGACAAATTCTTCATAATCACGTTGTTTTATTGGAGTGGCGAAGCAACTCTAATGAAAACATAGGAAATAAAAAATAACATGGACTTAATGTTGTTGTTGTCAACGGAGGAGTGGATTCATGAGCCAACATTCTCATCATCGTCAAAACCTTCACCCACTCCCGCGAGAATATTGTTCAGTGAATCCTGATGGGAAATGTATTCTGAAACAATACCAATGAAAGAGAAAGGGAAACTACATAACAGAGGAAAAACGTTAACAGCGTAAGGTTAAATGGAAATGTTGAGCTGGATTTTTAATTGAGTTGTCATAATATTACTGGTGGGACGGGAAAATGGTACACCATGAGGGGACAGAGGATTTGAATCCGGTAAACAAAATTTATATTAAGTGTTGGGTATTATGTGAGTATTCGATTAGGCTTACAAGATGATCGAAGAAAAATTCCTAAAATTTCTCAAGTTCAGAAATCGAAAGGAACTTTGATTTTGTTGGTTATTCTTTGATTCTTAAGGAAGAAGAAAGCAAAGAAGAGAAAAAAAGAAAGTGTTGGGAGATTGAAGGATATTTTCCTTTCGAGGAACAAGAAGAAGATCGAAGAGTTGAAGAAAAAAGAAGCTT
>QLOH01001193.1:0-70359 GCA_026901365.1 Sesbania bispinosa | reverse complement strand
CTGTAAGGAATCACTTCAATGCCATTATGGGTATTATTAGCATAGTAGTGTTACATGAAAGAGGTGTACGTACCTTGCTCTTCATGGAAGATGTTTATATATATATATTATATATATATATATATATATATATATATATATATATCACATTCGAACTGTAGTTAAGGTGGAGGAGAACTTCTTATTGATTCAACCCTACCCACTAATTGCACCGTGACCAGGTCAAATCAACTCGTAATAGGTCGTAATATAAAGCCTGAGTCCTTTTGTAATCATACCTTTAAGCTAAGTGTGAGCCTTACCTTTGACAAACCAGAAGCGCGAATGGTGGAAGCACAAAGCAATCCCTAGTCGAAAGAGTCTATGAATCACATGAAGCGAATCAGAAGACGCAATGAAAATCGACTAAGAAGGGAAAGCATAAGCATTCCCTAGTCAGGACCGTGTTTGTGAGGCATACCCATGTGGTCGCTCCCACGCCATCTCTCTGTACATTTCAACGGAAATCGCAATAGAGAAGTGTCGAGTCAAGAAACCAGGTTGTTGCAAAGCTAGTTGTTGTCGTCCTTACGCCATCACACATCGTAGCAACGCCACCCCCATTTTCACAACCATGCTCCCTCCTCACTCAGCCATATTACCCGCCGCATCACAGCCTAACCTTTCAGACCCTATTGGTTTGTCGCGAGCTTAGTCTTCCCCGTCGCACACCCAGCACCATCCATCGCCACTGCACCTCGCTCCTCATCATCAATCCCACCAGCAAGCACCACTTCTAGCCACGTCGTCACGGCACCATCGCCGCCTTATGAGAAGGATTTCTCTGCTATACCTTGTCGTTTCTCCCCCGAAAACCTAGCTCAAAAGTGAGGTTGAACTGCTTTGAGTATGGAAGAGATTTTTTCTTTTTTTTATAATATTGTTGTTATTTTTTGCACTAATGTGCAGTTAACTCTTAACCACAGACTGCAGTCCAGACTTTAAGAGTGCGGTTCCGTTCAACTGCACTCTAAGGACTTGTTCCTAGCTATCTAGTAAATGGCTAGGTGGCAGGATCAAACTTCTTCCACAAGTTCAGATTCGTTAGTTTAAGTGTGTGTTTGGTTTACTGTAAATTCACGTTTCAAACGTAGATCTGGGCCAACACTACTCTCTGTAATATGGCCGGATCCACGTTTGAAGAAACGTTGATTTTACAGTAAATCAAACACACTGACGCAGTCTAGATGGGTTATTGTCAGATTAATTCTAGCTTAAGCTGGAGTAGCCAAGAACCGACTAGGGTGTTATCCAAGCTAGGGGTGTGGCATCTCGGCGGTTATGGGTGGTATCCCAGCCAAGTTTGAGCACTATCTTAGCTGAGTCGATCCGGAATAACTTGTACGCAAATGACCAAAGATTTTAATTGGAATCAGACACCTATTATCTCTATCACTGTACTGCACAAATTAACCTGCCAGCAGATAAAATATAGACTTTTTGTCAATACTAAATTATCATTCATGAGGAAAGATTGATAATTTAGACTTTTGTCAATAATACCAAAGATGTAATGAGTCTGGTCATCGGCATAGAAGTAATAATTTGCGACTTAATTATATTGGATCTAAACAAAGAAAAGGAGAAGATTTATTTCTCTAAACAGCAAAAAACATCAACTTTGCACAAGTCAGTAATTGAGATTACTTTCTTCTTGCGAACATGCAACATGATTTAGCTGCGTGTAAACTAATAGTAATAATATGATAAAGGAAACACTTATGATTAAACCTATAGTGAAAGTATACAATCAAGAACTAGACATATGCACTGAATTAGAGATATGCTAAGAGTAATGATATGTTACTTATGGGTTGTCTTGGGTGGACCATGGTTCACATGGTCCAAAATGTAAAATATAGTAATTTAAATCCATAATTACCAAATTCAATGCTCATTTTTATTAATGATTGATATTAAAATAGTTTCAAGTTGCTTTTATGAAATATCACTTGAATAATAAAAACTAATTCGATATTACCGTGTAATTAAAATTTGTGTCCTTTAACTTTAAATTGATAATTCCTCAATGAAATTAGTAAATTGTATTGTAAATTCATAATTTCCTTAAATTAAACTCAAATAGTCATAATAAAGATTATTTAATAAAAATAAAATTATTCATTCACATTTTATAAGGAAAAAATGGAAATTGGACTAGGTATTTTTCCACCATAGAATCTCCGTTAGTTATGTAAGAAATAATCTAGGATTTGTCGAATCACCCTCCACCTCTCTATCAACTGCTCTATATGCAAGACAATATAGAGACTTTAATTATCAATACCAAAATTCTAACAAGAAAATTGTCATAGGGTAATTAATCTGTAATCATTTGCATGGTAAACTCGTTTTAGCTAGGCCTTTAAAATTAATTAGAGAAACTTACAATTGACATAAAAAATATGCATATTAAATTGCAGTAAAATCACAAAAGTCTTGTATGCAATCTCTCTTTTTTTCACTTTATATATGGGATGAATTTAATCAAATATTTATATATCCAACCACCGTCAAATTAATTACTTGTTTTTTTAATCAAGTCATTATTAGTAGCTAGCAGAATTATATTGTGCAGGTGGTGTTAGGATTCGTAGATAGACACCACTTGATAACCTTTTATAAATGATAAATTTTATCAATGTCATTTTTTATTATCTTGATGACCCTGTAATTTAATACTGAGTAATTTTATATACAATTCAACAACTTAATCAATCAATTTATATTTTATAAAAAAATATTAAATAGTGTAATTGTAAATATATATTTGATATCCGTGGATCTTGATTCACTCGAATATATATATATATATTTAGGAGGTTATAATTACACCGGTGTAAGTTACACCAAGTAGTACACCGCTAATAACTACAAATCGAATATGTTTTTAGTAATCCAAACCGTTGAATTATGTTTGTTCATCATCATGATTATATGTGCCAAATTTCGTAAAATTTGGCACTAATAACTTGATAATCAAATAGTTGAATTTTTCATATATTTCAATGTATATTACGTTAATCTTGAGACATCTCAATTGCATATCAAATAATTTCGGATTAATGTAAAATTTTATATGTATGATCTATATGATAGTAATTTCAATCCAACGGTGGATTATTTAATCAATGATCCGTTAAAAAATTCAGCGGTGTAACACTTGGTGTAATTTACACGGTGTAATTATAACCCACCCCCATATATATTCGTATTGTATTGTAGTCAGAAGTTAATCTTAATTATACAAGCAGGAATATATGGTCATGATTTGTTTTAGTCAAATCTAATCATGACAATATTGATTTATGTTGGTCATGATTATATCAACTTCTCAATGAAAATATACCTTACAAGGTATATATTTTCAAATGAACTGATTGGGCCTAAAGCCTCAACAACGATAATATAGATCTGGTTAGCTAACTATTCGGAGGTTTCCATTTTTTTTAGAGAAATGTTAGATGTACATGTTGTATGATATACAACATAGAGAGAGGTGAGAGAAAAAAAGAGTAAAGAGAGAGAAATGTGAGAAGTGATAGGTGATGTGATGGAAAGAGATAAAGAGAAAAATGTGTTGTTATGAGTTGTTGTATATTTTTTGTTGTATGAATTTTATATCTCTTATTTTTATCTTGGTATTTAATAATAAATACAATAATTGCATGGAGTAATAGAGCATATTAGTCACGGACATCATTGCAGTTTTTATATGCCGGTGGTTTATTCCTTCTATTCTTCTTCCTAATATTCTAACCCTTTTTTTTTAATTACTAGTCGGAAGTTAGAAGGACCAAGTAATTTAATTACCTAATCAGCTGCTGATCTCACATTCACCAAGAGAAATAAAATAATCAACAAGGATTTCTAATATAATCATTTCTCAATCAAATAAATTACACTAGTTCATTCCCATGCGATTGCATAGGGAATTTATTTATAGTGACAATCAAATAAAACAAACACTAAATCGAAGGAATAACGAGCAGTTATCATCCATGCACGTATACAAAGAATCAAATAAGAAAAACAATGGAAAACCCCACAACAATTAAATTGGAATAGCAAAAGTAGATATGCTATATGTGCTTAGGCACATTGGAAGTCACGGGGACTGCCTTGAGCAAACATGAGAAGCAACTGAGTGAGATAGGAAGGTTGAGGTTGATGCCCAAAACGTTTGCTTTAAGGGCAGTGCAGAGGCACACTGCAGCCCGAGATCAACAAGGCCATTGAGGAGGAGCAGCAAGGGGTCACTGGTGGTTGACCCAAAGTCACACAACAACCCGTTCAGCACATTGGCGCACACGCCAAGCTCAGTGCGTCACGGGGGCATGCGCCAGTTGAAGGGGTAGGGCTGGGGTTTGGCTTGGGCTTGGGCTGGGCTTGGGCTTGGCTTTGGGCTTGGGCACTCTCCGCATGAAGTGACAAGTGCAAAGAAGAGGAGGTTGAGAGTGAGGAAAAGCAAAGGAGGAACTAGTTTTGAAGCCATCTTAAACTCTTGTAGTAGCTAGCTAGTTAATTAACTAGTTTACTTCTAGAGCTTAAGAGAGAGTGATGGGAGTTAGTTGCAATGAAGAGTGGTTTATATAGTGGGTCAGGGTGGTGTGCAACGCCAAATGGGATGAGTTGTGTAAGAATGAGTAGATCAATGATTATTAAAAAATTATTAACTGCAATTGGAGCAACATGTACAAACAGCATGAGTTTTAGCTGGCAGTTAACTTAGGTTTTGGATGGTTGTGAGGTGATGTGGGGTCTGACATCAATCCGTGGATCCATAGTAAGAGGTTTTGCGTACGTCTATCGGCAACTTGATTTCCACCGTAAGATCAATGGAATCTGTGTAATTCTTCAAAACGCTACCCTATCCACGTGGAGTACGGGTCCCATTGTAAATATGTCTTTGAGTCTTTCTTTTTAATTAACCGTATATTTCACCACTCATTCTTTTAATTTTCTTTTAAGAATGCATTTGTAACTTTTTTTGGAAATATAGTTTTTTTTATGTAATTACAACATCTCTCCTATTATCTAATTCTATTCGGAACTTGATCAATACTTAAATTTTCATTCTCTTTCGCACTCATTTTTAATGATAAAAAGTGTGGAAAAGAGGGTGATAACGAGAAAAATAAAGTAAAACAATATATAAAAAAATCAACCTAATTCTTTTATAATAATAAAAAATAAAATAAATATCTTGACACCTCCAAATATAGGGTGCAATAGCTCGGTATTGAGAGAAGAGAGAAGAGAAATAAAAAAAAGAAAATAAAATACGTAAAAGTTAGAGATAAAAAGAAAGAAAAGAAGATGCAGAGGATATAAAGAGAGAAATTGTGAAAAAAAATGGACTGTAGAATAAATATTTGATGTGATAAAAAGAAATAGAATATTATATAAATAATTTTAAAAAAAATTATAAAAAAGATGTATCATCTTCGTTTAAACCTCCACTCTTTTCTAACTATTTTTCATATCATATCTTATTTCTCAATTTTTTCCTTCTATTCATTGAGCTGTCATAGAGGTGCATGTGAAACGATTTTTGTTGGGCGATTATTGTAAGGATCACTCATTGCGGAAAGAAATTAAGGATACCCTCCCTGACTCCCTATCCCTTGTCTGTTGTATATGATATGATCTGTTTTGTTACAAAATCCTAACAACTTGGCTAAAAACCAGAAGCACGAAAAATGGTGATTGGTGAGTAACCCCAGCCAACATATGGATTATGGAGCAATAACGAGTGAATTAGCTGACTAAAATATTTGATTGATGTTGATGTTTTATCTATAGAAAAATATTATACTTAATATTTGAATTTGATTTATTTATTTAAAAATATGTTTTGAAAAAAATTAATTTATTTAACCTCATTTATAATTATTTTATTTTATTTGAACTTTTAACTTTTCAATTTAATATTTATTAGACATTTTATTCTGAAAAATAAAGTAAAATAAGACAAAACTAAAATACAAATAAAAAACATAAGAATGAGATTGAATTAATATCTTCTAAAGATTTTTGGGAAAACACACAACACCTAATTAGCAGAAGTAACTTTTGTAAACTTCAAACTTGCATCTAAAGGATTTGATCATGGATCAAAAACTCAGATGGCAATTTTGGAAAAAGTATTTTCACAATCTTTTCACAAAGATTTTTAATATCGGTTTTAGAAGCCACACTAATCCCTTATTAACATATATTAAGAAAATAACAAGTTTAAATATATAGAGCAAGGACAAGAAGATCAGCGCCTAATGTTTATACTAGTTCGCACTAACCCCAGGTGCTAAGTTCAATCTTTAACACATATAGTATTGTTTTTCTCACCTAACATTCTTTGCTCGAACACTTAAATTGTGTAAGAAGAAAATTGTATGGGTCACACGTTAAGAATGAACACTAAATGTGGGTAAATAAGCACAAATAATAACATCGAGGTTTTCTAAAACTACAAAGTGTTAGAAAAAGTTTCTAAACAAATAATGAATGAATGAAGAAGAAAGATAGCTTGAAAACTTTAAGCTTGTACACATTGAAGATCCTTCTTCAGTTCGTGTAATTCTTCTATTTATAGACTCTAGAGAATATGAACATTATGAGAGCAGTTTCTAGACATTCTTTAATAGAATTTAGTGCATGAAGTCGTTGAGTTTTGATAATTAAACTATTCTAGGTTGCTTTTGTCAGTTACCTAATGACTTTTTAATAGGGACAATTGTCCTTCAACCTAGTTTTTCTACTTTTGCCAATTGGCGCATTCTACAAAAGTTCACTTTGTCTTTCCTTTGAAGTGAAAGGAACATTACTCGAACATTGTTGCTTCAAACAAGTTTGACTTGATATTTGGAATTTTGCACTCATTATCAACTTGTCTTTAGATGGGTCGTTGGATGTATTGAGCTTCTTGCCATTTAACTACAAAAAACTTCCTATTAGTGCCCGATAAAATCGGTCTCTAATCATAGAAAATCAGTCACTAATATAGTAGTGACCGATTTGGATGACAGATTTGATGAGTCGCTAATCACATGGTCCCTAAATCAGTTGCGACTAATTTAGTGACCGAAATTATAGTGACTGAATTGGAGACTCGAATTTTAGAGACTGTTCTAGAGACTGATATGTAGAGACTGATTTTGTGACCAATTTGAGACTGATAGTAGAGACCGTTCTAGAGACTAATATTTAGGGACTGTTTTTGTGACTGAATGTTAGACGTCAGGCTTAGTGACTAAATAGTGACCGATTTTAGTGCCTGAATTAGTGACTGATTTTTAGTGCCTGAATTAGTGACCTATTTTTAGCGACTGAAATTAGTGACCTATTTAGATGACGAAATTAGTGACCGATTTTGATCTTATTTGGTGACTAAATTAGTGACCGATTTAGAATCTAATTTAGTGACTTACTTAGTGACAGATTTTGTTGAAATGTACTTTTTTTTAAAAATTTTCATATTATTATTCATTTAAAATAATTTACATTTGGTTAAAATAAATGAAATAAATCTTATTCAAACTAAAATTTATTTCTTAATTTATAGACAAAAAAATGGTATATACACAAGTCTCTTTCTAGATGGCCAACTAATGAAACCATACTATCATTGGCCAACTAAATATTACAATAAGTTGTCTCAAAACCAAAAACAACATTGAACAATTACAAGAAAAATTGAAAAACATGCCACACCCAAACTTCTATCCAAGCTTCATAACAGAGTTATCCCCAAGCTTCTCAAGTTATCCCCATGCTTCTCAACACTTTATAAGCTGCATTGAAATAAGAAAAGAAACTATGACCAAACACATATAGAGAGATAAATTAAGAATAAAACTTATTTTTAAAAATTGAGTAATCTTTAAAATGACTAGTTTGTTGTCTCATGGTGTGGGTTAGTGACTCTGGCAACAACAATTAACAACAATGATAAACAAATTAAATGGAAAATGCTTTTATTTTCTTTATAGCTTTTTTTACTAAGCAAAGAAAAAAAATTAATCAATACCATGGAGAAAGACAACAATACAACACCTAAAAAAATATAGCTTTATTTGATTACAAGAAAAAAACCAGGAAACAAACCACTAACATGAAAAAGTCGTGATATAGCCTTAATGAATAGCCAATACCAACCAATCTTATAAAAGCCAATCCCAAATAACTAATCCAAGCAAAGAATAAGGCCATCCAATTGTCAATTATCACAGCAGGAGGTGCCATAATCCACAGTAATTGCTTGACCAAAATGGATGATAGGTGTTGCCCAATCAACATCAACACAAACCATGCAGAGGCCAAAGAAGTTCTAAATACCATACTTGTAGAGTTAAAAATACACTCAACAACAGCAATAATGACCATTATATATTCAGCAATATGAAAAAACAAGCAAAATGATGTAGCCCAACATAACAACAATACCAAACACTAAACAAACTAGAAAAAAAATACTCCAACTGCTCAAGGAATTAATAGGTCAGCAAGCACAAGAAGCAGATATCAACAGACCACACCATCTTATCCTATTGTCCAAATCAATTTAGGCAAGCCCACAAAGTGATCCAAATGTGAATAGCAACAATTGTGTTAAACATATACAAAACCTAATGTAGAATAGAATCTTTTAGGGTCTGACCATGTGAGTCCTTCCAACCTTTTATGAGCACTTCTAACATTCTCTCTTGTTGTAGAATAGAATCCTAAAGCAACCAATGCTTAACAAAATTAGAAAAATGCTCATCAAATTATAAGACAAAAGGCTTAGTGAAGAATAATTACCTTGAAACTTTATCGAGAATGTTGGATCCTTCAAATGCATTGATAATGTTTTCAAATGTAAACGCATCAATAACATGGAGATTTCAGTAATGCATAAGTAAAGATCAATCTAACCATGATTGGTAATAAGTCCAAACATCACAATAATTACTATTTAGTAAATAAACCTTACATCACACAATTACTATATAACAGTATCTTAGTCTAACATTTACAAAAGAGTTGTTGCATTTTAATAGCTAACAGTTGCTAAATATTTTCACTCAGATGACGAAGAATCTGTCTCTTATTCTTCATCATCCTCAGCTTCCTGCATAGATGCAATTAGAGGGACCTGGACTTTAGAAGATAAAAGGTTTACTTGTTCCATCATTGTTCTTAACATCTGGTTGTTCATTTGAATGTCCTTCTCATGACTCTGCAATTTGACTAGAAGCTCATCTCGTTCTTTTCTTAATTCTTGAAACTCCTCTCTCCGAACCCACTCAGTTGATGAAGATCCTGAACCTTGGTAATAAGGTCTCCTACACACTACAGTAGACTCTAATCCAAGGCCATATATTCTTCCCTTTTTACATTCGGCGACATCACGCCACACATCAAACTCCATTGGTGGAAGAGTTCCCTGCTCTGATGCTTGTTGGGTCAATTGTTCCCATGTGCGTGTAAATTCCGCCTATCAAAATGAATATAAGTAGAAGTAAGTTATTTTATGACAAAATAAAGACAAAACAAGACATAAACTTGAAAATGCTATACATTGCAAATGTTTTAATAACAAATGAAATGATACTCAAATGATTTAATCACAAATGAAACGATACTTTGCATTAGGCATTAATATTATGAAAATTATCACATAAGTACTTACATCTATATGCGCTGATCTCCTATCCACCCAAGTGTTGTCCTTATGTTGGTGTGTCCTTCGAAATAACTCTGCTGGAGTAGGAGCAGTGCCATTCAATATTGTCTACAACATATGCAAGAATACATAATAAGAACTTAGCCAAATTAGTTCGATGTTGATAATAGAAAATCAACACATAATCATATTGGACAAATTTAATAATATTGTAAGATAGAGGCAACTTAACCAAATTAGCTCGATGTTGAGATGCGGTAATGGAGCCACCGGTGTGAAGGGACACTCCAAGTCCTCCACAATCAGTTGCCCGATTTGCTTTTGCACGTGTACTTTTCTTTTGAATGCTTCACTTCCCCAATGCTAACATAATCTATCCCATACACTTTCTCCAATCCAACTTGGTTTCTCCATTTTGGCACGGGCTTTTTCAAGATTATTTTTCATTAATGCTGCACCCCGCATATCAAAATTCTTTCTTGCCCACCTAGAATTTGGTGGAATAATAGAAAACTTTCTCTATAAAAAATACAAGCAATCATGTTAGATAACATTTGAATAAATATAACAATCATATTAAACCTAATTAATTCATGACTTACCATAAATTCATCAAACCATAAGTCTCTTACTGGGGGTGGTATCTTCTTCCATGATGGCCACGGATCCGTATAATGACTTTTGAAGATATCCGCTATGCCATTAGCTGCAGGGCGTGAAGGCAAGAAACTACAAAAAGAAAACATAAATAGTTATCTGAATGCAAAATATACTTAAGTTACTTAGAAATTATCATTTACCCTTGTCCATCAAGGTATAGAGTTGTCTTTCCAGTGCTGTTTGGTGTCTCTGATGCAGCTCGAGATTCACTTGTTCCATGTGCAAGTCCTCCATCTACTATAGGGTTAGATGAATCATGACTATGAGGGGATAACTCTGTAGGAGGCACTACATGATGAATATTAGGATTTCTATGAGATGGCTGAGAATTAGGTGGTGATTGTCCACCTGGTACCCCAGATGAAGGGGTAGACTGAGATGACCTATGTAATGGAGGAATAATATGAGACAAGGCAGGTGATGAAGTAGATGCTGGAGAAGTAGTGGAAGTTTTGTGTGGGGATGGTTGAACAAGTGGTGCTATAGATGGAAGGGTATTGTGTGATTATCTAAGAAATGGAGCAATAGCAGGAGACAAAGAAGGTGATGAAAAGGATGGTGCAAAAGTTGTTGAAGTTGTGTGTGCAGGTGATTGGGTAACTGGCACTGCAGATGTCCTAAGTAACGGAGCAATAGCAGGAGACAAGGCAGGTGATGAAGAAGATGTCGGAAAAGCAGTGGAAGTTGTGTGTGGTGGTCGTCTTTGATGTTTTGGTGGACGACTTTTAGAAACTTTTGCTTTACCTCGATCTTTGTCTAACATCTGCAATTAACATATATTTATTTATCAAAATGTTATTAACATAATACAACTACGAACAGTAAAATATGTGAATACAATTAACTTACCTTTATAAAGAAAATGAAAATATAAAAAATATCAATCATCATATTCATCATCATCATTATCATCATCATTGCCATCACCATCACCATCATCATCATCATCATTATCATCAATAACACCAAATTCATATTGATTATGCAATTCACAATCATTTTCAGAATCATTTTCAGAATCAAATTCACTTCCCTCTGCATCGTCTTCTACATCTTCATCTACCTCATTCTCTTCATCATTATTGACCTCATCTTCACCAACGATAGTATCTACTTCTTCATATTGTCCTCCATCTCTCAAGTGACCATGTAGCTCATCATTTGAAACAAAATTTACATTACTTGTTGTATCTTGGTACGCAACCTCTAATGTATATCGATCATCAACTGTACCCCTTGGTTTGGTTTTGATGACCACCCACCAATCAACTTTTTCTTTTATCTTTTCTGGGTAAGGTACATAGTACACTTGAATTGCATTTGTAGCAAATATAAAAGGGTCATATTTGAATATCTCCTAGAACGATGAACCTCCACAATTCCATATTCTTTATGGACCTTGACACCACGATTCATTGCAACATCAAACCATTCACAGTTAAATAAGACTAATTGTTTGGTTGGTTCTCCTGGGTATTCTAGTTGCATAATCTCTTTAATAATACCATAATAATAACTTTCATCATCTCCTTCATGATCACCCTTAACACAAACACCACAATTGATGGTCTTCTTTCCGATACTCCATTCTTTTGTATGAAACTTGAAACCATTGACAAAGTATATAAGCCAAGTTTGAACCTTTTTCTTAGGACCCCATGCTAAGTCATGTAGAAATTGATCATGTACCAAGTTATTTCTATCATGAACCTAGGAGAAAAAAAAATTAATGTGTTATATTTATATTTATAACCTTAAGCATTATACTTTAAGTAATGAAAAAATTGTGCAACACTTACATATGATCGAAACCAAATTGGAAAATCAGATGCAATCCTACCATTAACATCAGCTTGAGAGATGTTTGGAATATTTGCTTCCAAATGTTGCACATAGCATCTATCATCATGATGAGCTTCAGATTGTGTTTGACTTTGAGAATTTCATACTGAAACATGATGACATCCTTCAAACTAATTTCAAAAGAAGCTTTAAGTAACTATTCTACAAATTTTAATTTTAGACTTATCAACTACGATTAGTTAACATATAAACAATCTAAAAATTGTTATCATTAAAACTCAGGGATTCTAAACTTTAAATATCCTAAAAATCAACAAAAATTTCACACAAAATGACACTTATAAATCTAGATTTGATAACATCTTTAAATGACACTTATTACTTACCTTTTATCCATTCTTTGAGTGATATTGAATATAACCAAACTTATTTATTACTTAATTCATTATATCTATGTGAAAGTTAGAGCCTAGAAAGACAAAATGTGAAAACAATACTTATATTGGTGTGAGCCTAAAGAGGCTTTGAATAAAAGAATACTAGCTAGTACAACCAATAATTGTCTAAAATACTTAGTTTTAGTGAAAAAAAATCTTTATTTTGTGTTGGGGAGTACATGTAGTTCTCAAGTTTTGAAACTGAATCAAGACAAATTCTTAATTTGAGTGAGATTGTTAAGCTTTATCTCTTACTTAATTGTTTAGCTTGAATTAAATATAACCATGAGTTAAGTGTGCTTTATAACGAAAAATTATTCTTTAACATTTCATTTGAAGCTTCAAATAATACATTATATAAAAAGGTCTAAATTTTCTTATAATATAACTATTTTACTCTATCATTTCAATCATTATTTGAAAATATATAAATATCTTTAGACAAAAAAAATTTGAAAACATAATTTAACCCTCTTTCTTATATTTTCTATGTGTAGTTAAAGTTAATATAAGAGCCTATAGCCTTTGGGGTTAAATACCTAACAACGTAGAGGAAAGATATCCAAGAGAAGCAACAATATCAACACCAGTTCAAGAAATGTTTTTTTCACTAAAGGAGCTTCCATTACTCATCCCCCCCACTTCCGATAGTGCAAATTATCATTACTAGAGGATAGAATGAAGCTTTTTATCGATTCCACACACTGATTTGTGGGACATCACTGTGAGAATGGAGATTATGTACCAAATGATCGATGATGATGGAAATGAAATTCTTAGGGCTAGATGGACCTGCAGTGTGAAGTGGATTAGAGAGTCACAGGAAGGGAAGGTTGAATTGTAGCCCTTGATAAATCTTCCAGCATGTGCAAATGAACGATCCTTGTTGATTCCTTACTCAAGCAAGAACTTGGCTATCAAAAGGTTCTTTAGAGGCAACAATTGGTTGAACAAAAGTTTAAAATAATCTTCTAAAGATTCACATACATATCACAAGATTTAGTTAAAACTATTAATTAATCACTTATGATGATAACACAATATTTAAAATTCCTAAGTTTGATCAAAAGCAAAATCTGATATGTACAGATGAATTCAAAAAACTATGTTGTTGGAAATTATAAAAAATAAATTCTAAAAAATAAATTTTCAAATAGTGCTTCTGAAGGGTCAAATGAGTTTAAATTTTTATCAAACTTTCAAGATAACTTAATTGATCAATAACAATCTGTTTGTGGTGAAAAATTCAGATTCGAAAAGAATGAATTTTAACACTTTGATTCTACGAGCAATCTGGGGATTAGAATCAAATCCTCTTACGGGACTCTTTTAAAAAAGTATATTTATGGTGTTTAGATTTTCAAAAGTTAAATTTTCTGGAAAATTTGGTTGATTGGTACAGAATTTCACCAAATCAATTGTTATGGTTTTCTAAAATCCAAACATGATAAGTTTTCCAAAGATTGATTGAGAATTCTATCAAACTTATCTTTCAAACAATAATAAAATTTACTTGATCCAGAATTTTATCAAGTTTCAAGATATTTGTAATTTTTCAAAGAAGTCAATGAAAGTCTCAAATAAATGTAAAGCAAAGAAGAATTACAGAAAGTAATTTTTCAGAATGTAAACAAAGAAAAGTAAACGAATTGTAAGAACAATATGCATTAAGATAAAAATGGATGGGTTCATCACATACTTGCTTCTCTTAGTAACCTGTTTATCGCAGTGTGATCGGACGTATAAGGTGTTTCAGAGAGTATGAATATGAGTGATTTGCCAACCTTTATTACATTGTGGGTTCTACTATTTATAGATTCCTAATCCTAACGGCTAACTAATGCATGTTTGACACAACAACAAACCTATGTGTTGGCAGCGTAGATGCTTGCCACGTTTTCTGCTATCCAGAAAACGGTTTACAATCTTTGAAATCAACCACTAACTTAATGACACCTGTCTTTGTCTTATATAACTTCCATTAACTGTTGTCTTGGTGTCTTCTGTCTTCTCGAAATCTTATCTTCTAATTTCTCGAAGTCTTGTCTTCTGATTTTCTCGAAATCTTCTATCTTGATTTCTCGAAACCATTTCTCTGTTTTCTCGAACTACCTGCTTTCTGATTTCTCGAAATCATTTCTCTGATCTTGATACTATATCTTCAAATTTCTCGAATTCAAAGAAACTGCTTCGAGATTTGACTTTACTTTTCTTTATGCCATGTAGCATATCTTAATTGGTCATTCCAAAGATTGTGAAGACCACCGGCCACCGTCCTTTCAATTTGCATATGTGACTTTTCTCATTGACGTTAGCAATGACACATTAATTGGATTTTTACTCTTTTTACTCCTATAAATAGGAGTGCCTTTACACAATCCTTTCATAATTCTTCATTCTTTTCTTCTTTCTTTTCTAAATTTTCTAAAGAATCTCTTCAAGAATATGAAGAAGTTAATCCCTTTGGCTATTGCGTACAATCTAATCTGGAATGATTTCAATTTCGATGAGATTGACGAAATAGCCAAAGCTATTAGCTTTTTTAACCTTTCTTTTCGAAAAGTTTTCTTTTGGGTTGTACGTAATAGCCAAATATAGGTTCATTTACATAATAAATGAATCTATTTATTAGTCCCCATACTGACCTTGATTTCTTACCCAAGTCGAAGGTGGTTCAACAGATTGAAGAAAGAATTCTTCTTTGTGCTGGCTCTATTAAAGCTTGTGGGGGAGGATGAGGATAAAGAGGCATGTTAGGCATGAGTCAAGTACTCATCCTAGTTTAGGATAGTTTCCTTTCTAATGTTTTAGGGACTTAGGATAGTTTTCTTTCTAAATGTATCTCCATTATATTCGAACCACATGTAATTTGAATTTGGATCATGAATGAAAGAATTTCCCTTTACCTTTTGGAATACCTCTTATGTACTTTTCCTTGAATATTCGAGTTTCACAATTATCTTCTTTCTCAAATTTCTAAAGTCTTTGTATTAACTTTACCTCAAATATTCTCTAAGTCAATAGACTTATTACCAAAATTCGAAATAAGGTAATATTAACCTTCTTCTGTAAATTCGAAATGACATCATGTTGTTATCATTTGAGGAATTCGAAATAATTGATAATCAAATCCCAACAGATGCCCCCCCCAAAAATAGTCTCTTTCAAATAATGATTCATTTTTTGTAGAAAGAGATATTTTTGGAACAACCTTGGTATTCCTCATAACAGTTATTTAAAATTTAAATGGAAATTTAAATATCAGTTTCAGATAAACCTTTTATTTTCCAATTAAATTAAAATTGCAGTTACCTTTTAAGTTAACTGACTTTGCCACTTTTTTGGGGTTACTGGCTCACGTCCCAAAACTGTGTAATCATAATTACCTTTTGCAATCATATCTTTTCTCTCTCATATAAATACCAAGTGAAACACTTCATCTTCACTTTTCATCATCTTCAACCTTGAAAAAGAAAAACCTCTGTTCTCTATCTTCACGGTGTTTTTCCTTCTTCTTCAAGGTAAGATCTTTACTCACTTTAATCCATTTTTCTTAAGTTTAAGCTTGAATTTCACCGTTTAAATGTCTTAAAGTTTCTAACTTTATCTTCTTAATGCATTTTTAGTTTCTTTTACACTGTTACATTGTGATTCTTTTCTTTCTCTCAAGAACTTCAAGAAAAGAAAAACTTCATTAATGGCTGCTGAAGGTCAAACTACTGTTCCTCTTGCAATCTGCAAAGGTGACCTCCTTGCTAGGGACGATCAAGTTTATGTCCCTGATCCTGAAAACGCTTGAAGAAAACTTGCTATCTGGAAATCCCAGGTACTCATTCCTTATTCCATTAGAAAGAAAAACTTTGCTTTCTTAGGACCATACACACCTTCTTCTTCATTAAGTCAGTATGAGGAATTTTTTCCAAGTTTTCCTGAAGAAAAAATTCGAATTTTCAGATCTTGCATTCGATATAATCATGTTGAAAATCTAAATGATTTCTTTCGAGCATCTCCCCCTGCTCGAAAGGACTCTTATATCATGTGGCTGAATAGGGTTTGAAAATACCATGGGGAATGTCTGGAAGCAAATTGGTATTTTCGATCTTATTCAGATGAGTAAGTTTGATCTTAGTCATGATCCTTCTCTCATTCTTTCCTCTTTGCTTTTCTGGGAAAGATCTACCAATTCTTTTCATCTGCCTTATGGCATGATTATACCTACTCTTTTCGATATTGCTGCAATCACTGGCCTTCGACCTGAAGGCCAAATAATTTTTTCCATTCATGAAAGTTCCTAAACCCCATGTCAGTCCAAATTTCGAGAAATTGACTTACTCGAATTTTATCCAATATAATGCAAAATCTAGCAAAGTTCATGAGGAAGAACATGTTGCTTTTCTTTTATATTGGTTATCTGCCTTTGTTTTTTGTTCAAGGTCAAACCAAATTCCAAAGTCTTATCTTCCTATGGCTCAGATGTTGGCCAAAGGTATTCGAATTGACCTTAATAGATGTCTTTTGGCTCATGTGTATTGTATGCTTTCCGAAGCTATACATGCACTTAAACTAAAAGGTCCAGTTCGAAACCTTTGTGGCCCTTATTGGTTTCTCCAACTTTGGCTGAATGCCATTTTTCAAAATAAACTTGAGAGTACTGAGCCTCCTCAATCTGATCTTTCTTCCTCCATTGAAGGGTTTTAGGTTGTCTTATTTTACTCCTTCTTCGAAAAAAGAACGTGTTTGAAAACTTCAAATCCTATATTTCTTCCTTCCTCGAAATCAAACAACACTCTCCAAACCTTGCACCTTTTGCATCTCGAACTCGAGGACCAAGTTGGTTTACTCGAAAGTTCCCATGTGAAAATCCAGAAGAAGAAGAAGCAGAGAGTTTAGAACTTTGGAAACAATTTCTATTCCCAGACCTTTTATATTGTGGCTTTCAACCCAAAGATTTTAAAGTCTTTCATTATCAACCACAACTGGTAGCTCGTCAATTTGGGTTAAGCCAATTTCGTCCTACACCCTTCTACACCACCAAAGACCAAATTTTAATTGAAGATTTAGTGGATGGTGAAGAGGGTTTCGAGAAGTTGAAACTCAAAAAGGCTAAGAAGCCTCTTTCCCTTGTGCCAATCTCCTTCAAACCTTCTTATTACTGCACTCTTGGTTTTAAAGAATGGTGGTCTCGATACTTTTCTAGTATTCAAGTAGATGAAGCTACTTCTTTTTCAAGACTAACCAAAGATCCTGCGCAGAAACTCATCAAGAAGACAAAAGGTACGCACATCAAAGAAATTGAAGCTTTCGAGAAATATTTTCATGTGTTCTATATTCCCAATAAAATAAATAGAACTATTTCTGAAGCAGCCTCTTCTTTAAAAGAAAAGATTTCTTCGAACAAACAGAGTTTTAAACTTGCAAATTCTAAAGGTCTTACTGATTTCGAAAAATATTGTCCAAAGTTTCCTTCTTTACCAACAGCAAAATTTGGTTTAGCAAAGAGTTTATATGGTCCTGACTGGACTAGGCCTGCAAGTCTTGATTTTTCTTTTTAATAGCCTAAAACCTCTTTCAAAAGAGTTACTTTAACCAAGTATACATTGGACAATTATCCTTTTATACCCCATGTGAGTATAGAACATGTGAGAATACTTTCTAAGGATTTTATAGCTCAAGGTAACTATGACTTATTCATTGATTTTCTCTCTTATTTCCATTTTATATTTCTAACTTTCTTCCTTTTTTATTCAAGCTCAAGAGTGTAAACTCTCAAAAGAAACTAAGGAAGACTGGGAAAGTGATGAGGAAGAAGTCCTCGAGAAAAACTCCAAGAAAAGGAAAACTCCATCTTCTTCTCAAAAACCTCCTGTAAGTTCTTTTTTCTCGAAATCTAAATTTATCTCATTTCGAGATTTCACATTACTGATTACTCTTTTCCTTTTATTTTATGCTAGGCTACTGCTTCGAAATCTAGAAAAAAGACTACTTCTAGTAAGGCCGAAAAGAATGACGAGCCTTCTGAGAAGAGTCAATCTGCTTCAGTAGGAAAGAAGGAAAAAGCAGATACTCCAAAGCTTACTTCGAAGAAGCCAGTAGCACAAGGTGAAAAGAAGAAGAAGAGAAAAGTTGAAACTTCTGAAGAAGAATCTCTCTCAGAGGTAACCTTCGAATTTACTTTATCCATTTTTAAATTGTTATTCACCTCATGAAAAACTGATAATCCATTTTTCTTTTAACAGGAAAGTACCCCAGAAAAACAAATTACTCCTTTGAGAGAGGAAGCTTCGAAGAAAGAAAAGAAGAAAACCCCAAAACCAAAAGTCTTAACCGTGATTCCACCAGGAAAAACCATTGGAGCAGTAAGTTCTTCATTCTTTATATCTTTCGAATCTAATTTCAAAAACTTTTTCTTCTTTTTCTTTTGATTTTAAAAATTATTTTCTTTACACAAAATGTCATAGAGTTGGCCAACGGTTTAAGACTAAGGCATATAAGGAACAAATCCCAAGTGGGATTGTTGAGCAAGTAAATCTTTCAACTCTCTTTTTGGGAAAAAAAAATTTACATGGTTATTTTTTTTTTCTGCCTATCTAACTTAGAATATTTTCTAATTTTAGATAATCCTCTCTTCGAGTTCTCAAGCTGAAAGTGGCGGTCCTGAAGATCGAACTATTGAAAGCCCACTTCAAGTTACTTCTTCGAAAAAATCTCAAACAAAAAAGAATCAATTAGAGAATATTGAAGAAAGTAATGAAGAACAAGAAGAAGAAGAAGAAGAAGAAGAAGAAAGAAGAAGAAGAAAGAAAAGGAGAGGAAGAAGAAGTTCAATCTCCTCCTGATCCTATGAACGAAGATCTTCAAGAAGAAGAAAACAAGAAAGATGATCCCACTATTTCTCAAAGTCCAAATTCTGAAAAGACAAAGGATTCTGCCTCGAAGGAGATACAAATCACCCAAACTGCATCAGAGACTCCTGAAAAGGCCCCTGGGTTTTCGAGGGATTCATCCAGATCTACACCAATATATAATGCGAAAAGCTTGGATGATTGCCTTAATGACTTGGATGAGAATCCTTTTCTGATTTTGGACGTAATTTCAGGGGAAGTCTCTTTGTCATCTGCCCATTCTGAAGCTACCATTCAAAATCCTTTAAGCGAAGAAGATTCAGTGGATCAAGTCCTTCAGAATTTTAAGAAACTGGTCTTCGAGAAGCAGATGATGAAAGAGATTCCAAGGGATCGTCTTACAGAGAAGAAATTGAGAGTTTTCTCATTTACTTTGGCAAGAAAGAATCCCAACTTTCCGAGCCTCAAAAGACCTGGGTGAAGAATTTTGCTGAGCTTTATCAGAATAGCATCAAGACTGTTAACCAAATTGAGCAAACCAAGTCAAAGTTAGTTACTCAAAAAGTGAAGAAGCTGAACTGGTTGACAAGATGCGACACAACAAGCTTATAGTGAATAAACATGAGCAGTATATTAAACAAAATTCTTCGAGAGTTGAAGAATTAGAAAAGGAAAGATTGAGGCTCGCGAATTTAGTAAAAGAATATCAAGAAAGACTTGAGGAAACTGAGAAGGCTAAAAGTGAAGTCAAATCTACTCTTTCGAAGCAAAGGTCTACTCGAATGGAGGTCATCAATTCTGTTAAAGGTATTTCGAGAGATGTCGTTCGAGTTTTAAAAGATATTGAAAATCTGGAGAAGAAGACATAAGTCTTAAGACTTATTATGAAGACCTTAGACATGGCTTCACAAAATTGAAGAATGAAGCTCCATTTTAGCTTCCTCTAGTTTCTTTTTGTTTTGACTTTTTTTTTTTATTTCGAGCATAGGGCTCGAACTCTGGTTGTTATTCAAACTTTTATTTTCTTTTATGCACAATTCTTATTTCCTGCAAGTTTGGTTTATATTCTTTTAAGTATTTTCCATTTATTGATAGTATGCGCATATCCCCAACTAATTCTCAAATTGAGTATGCATTACTGGAAAACACTTTTTCAATCTCAAAAGGTCCTTCCCAATTGGGTGACCATTTACCAAACTTCTTTGACTTTTTATCAATTGGCAAAATCAACTTCCAAACATAATCACCAACTTGGAATTCTTTTTTCTTAATTTTTCTATTATAACAACGAGTTATTTGCTCTTTTTGTCTGATTATGTTTTCAAGAGCAACCAATCTTTCTTCATCAAGTTGATTTAATTCATCAAACATCAAATTCCAATAATCTTGAGAAAGTAACTCATATTGTTTTTGAACTCTTAATGATTGTAAGTTCACCTCAACTGGTAACACAACATCATGACCATATACCAATTTATAAGGAGTAGTTCGAGTTGCCTCTCTTGGAGAATTCCTATAAGCCCAAAGAATTTGATTCAATGTCTCATGCCAATTTCTAGGACGTTGTCCAATATGTCTTTTGATCAAAGCAATAATAGTTTTATTAACTGCTTCAACTTGACCATTGGCTTGTGCATAATAAGGAGTAGAAGACAGTAATTTTATTCCTTTTGATTCAGCAAACCTAACCATTTTCCTCCCAGTAAACATTGTTCCTTGATCTGTAGTAATGGTTTCTGGTAAGCCAAACCGAAATATAATGTTTTCTTCATTAAACGAATGATATCTTCTTGAGTAACTTCTTTTAGAGGAATTGCTTCTACCCATTTGGTAAAATAATCAACTCCAACTAAAATAAACTTGTGGTTTCTCGAAGAAGCTGGATGTATCATTCCAATTAAATCTAAAGCCCATCCTCGAAAAGGCCAAGGCTTTATGATTGAATGCAATTCACTTGCTGGAACGTGTTGTACATTTCCATGCTTTTGACATTCTTCACAAGACTTTGCAAAATTATGACAATCTTTGGCCATAGAAGGCCAAAAGAATAATTTTCTTTTCAAAATCCATTCCATTTTCTTTCCTGCTTGGTGAGCACCACAAGCTCCTTCATGAACTTCTACTAAAGCTAAGTAAGCTTCAGTTTCTCCCAAACATCGAAGTAAATTCTCATCAATTGCCTTTTTGTAAAGTTCTTCTCCTAAAATACAATAATTCAGTATTTTGTATTTCAAATGTTTCTTATTTACCAAGGAAGGATTTTGGATAAGACTCATAATTTCACTTCTCCAATCATTCTGTTCTAAGAGATTTATATTATGGATATCGAATCCTTTCATTGGGAACCTTCTTTGAATATCACTAATTTTCCTAAGAGTTCCAATAGAAATTCTATATCCAGAAGCTTTTTGAGCCAATTCATTGGCTTCGAAATTTTGACCCCTTGGAATATGCTCAATCTTCACTTCATCAAACATTTCCAAAGTCTATTGACTTGAACCAAGTATTTAGCCAATTTTGGATCTAAACATTTATACTCTTTAGTTATTTGTTTAATAACTAATTGAGAATCTCCTCTAATATGAACGTTTCTCGAATTCATAGAAACTAAAATTTCGATACCAGCAATAAGAGCTTCATACTCTACTGCATTATTTGAACAATGATGTTAATTTCAAACATCATTCGAGGTGGAAACCCTTTGGGTGAATGAATTAGTAAAATTCCAATCCCTGCTCCATTCTTATGTTTGGATCCGTCCAAATATAATTTCCAAGGGTCCAACCCTACATATGTTGATTCCTCAATTGGAATAGGAGGATGATCAACTAAGAAATCTGCAACTACTTGTCCTTTCATTGCTTTTAATGGAACAAACTTTAGTGAAAATTCAGTTAAAGCTAAAGCCCATTTTCCAACTCTACTATGCAATATAGGTTTTAACAACATGTGCTTTATTACATCGAAGTGTGAAATCACAAATACATCATGGGTTTCACATAATATTTAAGTTTAGTGCATGAAAAGTATAAACATAAACACAACTTTTCTATAGCACAATATCTAGTTTCTGCATCATTAAGGACTCTACTCAGGTAGTAAATAGCTCTTTCAACACCATTTTCGTCCTCTTGAGCCAACATACTTCCTATTGTGGCTTCTGAAGCAGAAATATACAACTTTAAAGGTCTTCCTGGAAAATAAGGAGTCATAATCGTAGGATTTGTCAAATATTTATTGATTTCCTCAAAAACTTGTTGGTGTTCATCTTCCCATTTGAAGTTTTCTTCTTTCTTCAATTTCAACAAAGGGGAAAATACTCTTGTCTTTCCTGATAAATTCGAAATGAATCTTCGAAGGAAATTAACTTTTCCCAGAAAAGACTGTAACTGTTTCTTGGTTGTAGGTGGAGATGCTTCGAGAATACCTTTAGCCTTATTCTTGTCAATCTCAACACCTTTCTTATGCACAAGAAAACCTAAGAAATTGCCTGCAGATACACCAAAAGCACATTTAATAGGATTCATTTTCAAACCATGCTTTCTCATTTTCTCGAAAGCTTGTCTTAAATGATTCAAATGCAAGTTTTTTGATTCAGACTTAACCACAACATCATCAATATAAACTTGCATAAAATTTCCTATTAAATCATGGAAAATTGAATTCATGGCTCTTTGATAAGTTGCTCCAGCATTTTTCAAGCCAAAGGGCATCATTACCCATTCATAAGTACCTATTGCACCAGGACATCGAAAAGCTGTCTTCGAAATATCCTCTTCGACAATAAAAATCTGATTATATCCTGAATACCCATCTAACATACTTAATAATTCATTTCCTGCTGCCGAATCAATTAACATATCAGCAACTGGCATTGGGTATTCATCTTTAGGAGTTGCATTATTAAGATCTCGAAAATCAATACATACTCTTAAAGATCCATTTTTCTTAATAGCAGGAACTATATTAGGAATCCAATCAACATACCTGGTAGTTCGAATGAACTTGGCCTTTAGAAGACACTCAATTTCTTCTTTGATTTTCGAAACAATTTCTGGAGCAAATCTTCTTGGGGCCTGTTTCACTGGTTTCTTTTCTGGAAAGGTTGGAAGCTTATGTTCTACCAATTCTCGACTCAAACCAGGCATTTCATGGTAATCTCAAGCGAAACAATCTTTATATTCCCTCAACAAATCAATGATTTTTTCCTTAAATTCACCTTTGAGATTCTGACTAATAAACGTGGGTCTCTTTTTATTAGCATCACCCAAGTTTATTTCTTCCAAAGGATCTTGAGCTTCCATTTTCTTGATACCTTGAGACAAAAATCCTTCGAAACCCAAGGGAGAGTCATCATAAATACAATCCAATTTTTCAAACTCAGGCTCTTGTGTTTCCTGAACATAAATCTCAACCCTTTTCATCATTTGCTCAAAATACTCTTTTTCAGAATCTTTGTTTTCCTCAGAAGAATTTTTAACTCTTTTAGAAGAATCACCTTCTACTTCAAATGAATTTTCTTCTTCTATTATCTCCTCAATGATTATCCTTCCTTCTTGCCACTCGGCCTTAGGGGCCGTTTTCTTCTTCATTTTGTTTATTTTCATTGAATTCGGCTTCGAAAGCCGCTTCAACCCTTTTTTCGGCCATATAGGCCGAAATTCTAGCCCAGAAGCTCGAATCTACTCTGGATCCGACCATTCGGATATTTCTGCGGCCTCGAAGGGGCCGACATCACATTGTAACATAAATCCATAGTTTGGATTTATTCTCAAAGAATAAGGTACCTTGGTAGGCACCAACATGTATTTATCAATTACCTCGTAAGGTTTTGCCTTCATCACTTTTTTCTCAGTACTCCTCACATCCACTGCATCTTCTTCAACCTTAAAGTAGTTTTTATCCCCATCCACATAAATGGGAACTCCTTCTTTTGTCCACATACACAATTTTTGATGCATTGATGATGGAACAACACCTACTCCATGTATCCACTCTCTACCGAGTAACAGATTGTAGTTTACCTTCGAATCTACTACCACAAACATGGTGGGTCTCATTATAGTTCCCACTGTCAATTCCAGACATAGCACTCCTTCTGATTTTGAAGTCTTACCACTAAAATCCGTTATGATCATCTGATGAGGCATCAGATCAAACTTGGTCTTCATCAATCTTTTCATCATAAACTTCGGCATCAAATTGACTGCCGCTCCTGAATCATATGAAGTTGCATCTCTTCAGTGGGCTTCTCAAACACTGCTGAAGTGTTTTAGCAAATTTGTTTGCCAATATAAGTATAGCAAATTGGATCTTCACCAATTTCATCTTCTTCGAAGTCCTCGTCCTCCAAATCCTTCTCGAGTTCTTCGGCATACTCTGCTGGTAAAACAGATACAACTGCGCAAATATCATCAAGATCATCAGTAAACCCTGTTTCGAAATTTTCAGTAAGCAAATCATCCTCATTTTCATTAAAACCTCAATTACTTGGAATGAAGGTTTCTTTTTGAATATTTGGGCATAGGAGGGATGATTCGAATTTGCTTGCACTTGAATTACTTGAGTATTCTTCGCTTGCACAGCTTTTGGTTGTTGATTGCCTTCCTCAACAGCCGTGTTTTTCTTTTCTTGTTTCTCAAAAGCAGCCTTTCTCATTCTCTGATCCCTTTTCCATTGGGTTTTAGTCATCTGAGGCCTGTTTCCATAGTAAGGTTTCTGATGAGAACCTTGGAAGTTGTTCTGATACTTAACATATCCGGGTCAAACCCACTGGTTTGGAGGAACTAAAGATGAAGGTATGAAAGTACGTGGTTTTACCTTCCCTTGGGATTCTTGATTCATAGGTCGTTTTCCTTTCTCGAACCTATTCATGTTGCCAGGTACTTTTCCCCCAGACATAGACTCAGATTTCGAAATCCATCCTCCGTATGAAGGATAAGGCTTATTCTGTTTGGTTTCAAGTCTCTGATGATTTGCAACCACTTGTTGATAGTGTGTTTTAATTTCTGAGCCATGGAAAATTCTGGCTGCAGATCTATCGAAAACAGCATGGCATCTTGGACAAAGTTCAATAGAGGCATCTTCTGCCTTCTTTCGTTTCAAAAATTCCAACAAAGTTTCACCTCCTTTCGGGTATACATCATGGAATTCTCGTTCTCCATCCAAAGCCATCTCAGTGGCCTGCCCCACAGAGTTAGAATCTTCAACTTCGACCATATTAATACTCACAGGCTCAACGTAGTTAGCGTTAACCTGAAGAGGATCGGAGTCAATTTTCATTGCCATTGAAACTTTCTCTTCGAATTTCAATCTTCCCCTGTTTGATCGCTTCCTGAATAATATCCCTGAAACGAACACAACTATTAGTCCAATGTCCATAAGTATGATGATACTTACAATATTTTCTACCTCTTCTCTGTTCTTGAGAAGGGATTTTATGATCATCACTTAGTGTTATTTGTTTGTCTTTTAATAAGATATCAAAGATTTGATCTGCCTTTGAAATGTCGAAACCATAGTTCTTCTTTAGAAATTTATCTTTATTATCATTATTGGTATTTCCACTAGGTTTCAAAGATTGACAAACATAAGGAGGTCCAGCTTAAGTTCTGCTACATGAACATCATTTTCTTCCATATCATATTCGAAATCACTATCATCTGATACTTCCAAATATGCTACTTTGTCTTTTCGAAAGATTTTGTCAGTTTTTCGAAATCTCTCTTTTTCTTTCCTTAAATGTTCAATTTGCCTAACTTTATCAGCCAATTGGGCCATGTCTCTAAGCTGTTGATTAATCAATTTCTTTCGAATTGAATAATCTAGTCCTCCTGCAACCATTTGGACTAACTCATATTCAGGAATTTGAGTAAAGCATCTAGCTTTCATTTGCCTGAATCTATTCAAATAATCATCAATAGATTCATTTGAAAATCTTTTAATGTTCACTAGATCCATTAAAGTAACTTTGGTTTCCCCTCGAAAGAACTGTTCGTGAAAACTTCTTTCTAATTGATTCCATGTATGAATCGAATTTGGGGGAAGAGTTGTAAACCAAGTGAAAGCACTCTTGGTTAAAGAATTAGGAAAATACTTCATTTTAAGTTCTTCATTATTTGCCAAATCACCTGCTTCGATTTGATATCGAGCAATGTGTTCGACGGTAGATTCCCCTACTTCTCCGGCAAACTTAGTAAATTTGGGAACTTTCCATCCCCTTGGCAATTCAGTCTGCAATACCACTTGGGTAAAGGGAGAAACTACATAAGGGTGGTTTGCAAATCCTACATTGAATCCATGTCTATTTAGGACTTGCTCAACTATTCCAACAACATTTTGTTGCCCCCCCAAGTTATTTGCTCTTATCCTTTCGAGAACTTCATCGGCATTCTGATTTCTATTCAGGATAACTCTGGGAGTATTGTTTTCTCTGTTTTCAACAGGATTCACAGGATTTGGTATTTGGTTATTCTGATCTCCTTGATTTACAGGAGGATTCATGTTAGCCACTTGTCTTACTATAGGATCTGTGGCTGCTCCAAACACATCCGCAATCCTTTCCATTTGCCTAGCCAACAAATTATAATTTGTATTCGTTGTTTGTACTAGGGGATCGAACACTGTGGCCATTTGAGTTGTCAACATGTTCACCATTTCATGGTTACTTTCATCCATTTGTTGCCTTAGAGTTTGCAACGTAGAATTTGTGATAGATGAAGAAGAATTTCCCACAAAGGGATTAAACATGGGTTCTCGAACAACAAAAGGACCCACTGTTGACATAGTTGGCGGGGCTGTTCCAGAATTTGGAACAAATCCATATGGTAACCCATACTGTGGTTGCCCATTTTGAGGCATAGACATAAAACTTGGTATAGGGATCGTAGAACCAATTTGACTTACTACAGGGTCTGTCACAGCAGTAGTGGTTGTAGTAACATTCGTTGATGGTTCCCTTGTAACACTATTATTTCCATTGGCCCCATTATCATTGTTATTTACAGACTCATTCCTTGGGGGAGACGAATTCTCAGAATTCGTAATATTAGCATTATCCCTATTGTTATTTCCACTCGCATTCTGTCTAGAATTGTTAGCCATTTGAACAGAAATTGTTCTTCTACTTCTCAAATGCATACAAGAACAAATCTATTCATAAAATCGTAACACTCACTACCCTTTTGGCAATATGTCCCACCGAGCGTGCCAATTTGTTTGTGGTGAAAAATTCAGATTCGAAAAGAATGAATTTTAACACTTTGATTCTACGAGCAATCTGGGGATTAGAATCAAATCCTCTTACGGGACTCTTTTAAAAAAGTAGATTTATGGTGTTTAGATTTTCAAAAGTTAAATTTTCTAGAAAATTTGGTTGATTGGTACAGAATTTCACCAAATCAATTGTTATGGTTTTCTAAAATCCAGAAATGATAAGTTTTCCAAAGATTGATTGAGAATTCTATCAAACTTATCTTTCAAACAAGAATAAAATTTACTTGATCCAGAATTTTATCAAGTTTCAAGATATTTGTAATTTTTCAAAGAAGTCAATGAAAGTCTCAAATAAATGTAAAGCAAAGAAGAATTACAGAAAATAATTTTGCAGAATGTAAACAAAGAAAAGAAAATGAATTGTAAGAACAATATGCATTAAGATAAAAATGGATGGGTTCATCACATACTTGCTTCTCTTAGTAACCTGTTTGTCGCAGTGTGATCGGACGTATAAGGTGTTTCAGAGAGTATGAGTATGAGTGATTTGCCAACCTTTATTACATTGTGGGTTCTACTATTTATAGATTCCTAATCCTAACGGCTAACTAATGCATGTTTGACACATCAACAAACCTATGTGTTGGCAGCGTAGATGCTTGCCACGTTTTCTGCTATCCAGAAAACGGTTTACAATCTTTGAAATCAACCACTAACTTAATGACACCTGTCTTTGTCTTATATAACTTCCATTAACTGTTGTCTTGGTGTCTTCTGTCTTCTCGAAATCTTATCTTCTAATTTCTCGAAGTCTTGTCTTCTGATTTTCTCGAAATCTTCTATCTGATTTCTCGAAATCATTTCTCTGTTTTCTCGAACTCCTGCTTTCTGATTTCTCGAAATCATTTCTCTGATCTTGATACTATATCTTCAAATTTCTCGAATTCAAAGAAACTGCTTCGAGATTTGACTTTACTTTTTTTTATGCCATGTAGTATATCTTAATTGGTCATTCCAAAGATTGTGAAGACCACCGGCCACCGTCCTTTCAATTTGCATATGTGACTTTTCTCATTGGACGTTAGCAATGGCACATTAATTGGCTTTTACTCTTTTTACTCCTATAAATAGGAGTGCCTTTACACAATCCTTTCATCATTCTTCATTCTTTTCTTCTTTCTTTTCTAAATTTTCTAAAGAATCTCTTCAAAGAATATGAAGAAGTTAATCCCTTTGGCTATTGCGTACAATCTAATCTGGAATGATTTCAATTTCGATGAGATTGACGAAATAGCCAAAGCTATTAGCTTTTTTAACCTTTCTTTTCGAAAAGTTTTCTTTTGAGTTGTACGTAATAGCCAAATATAGGCTCATTTACATAATAAATGAATCTATTTATTAGTCCTCATACTGACCTTTATTTCTTACCCAAGTCGAAGGTGGTTCAACAGATTGAAGAAAGAATTCTTCTTTGTGCTGGCTCTATTAAAGCTTGTGGGGGAGGATGAGGATAAAGAGGCATGTTAGGCATGAGTCAAGTACTCATCCTAGTTTAGGATAGTTTCCTTTCTAATGTTTTAGGGTCTTAGGATAGTTTTCTTTCTAAATGTATCTCCATTATATTCGAACCACATGTAATTCGAATTTGGATCATGAATGAAAGAATTGCCCTTTACCTTTTGGAATACCTCTTATGTACTTTTCCTTGAATATTCGAGTTTCACAATTACCTTCTTTCTCAAATTTCTAAAGTCTTTGTATTAACTTTACCTCAAATATTCTCTAAGTCAATAGACTTATTACCAAAATTCGAAATAAGGTAATATTAACCTTCTTCTGTAAATTCGAAATGACATCATGTTGTTATCATTTGAGGAATTCGAAATAATTGAAAATCAAATCCCAACACAATCAAAGTATGTTGTAAAACTTCTTTAAAAAATATTTTATGCAAAATTGATATAATGCACTCGACTTGTGAAGGAAGACTAAGCACAAAATCAGGAAAGTGTGCTTCTGATGAACCAAATCAATGCAAAATTTAATAAATCCTTCTAGAATCCTTATTTAAATAATAAGAAAGTTATATATGAAGAAAATGTAGTTTATAGACTGGTTTTACAAAAGCTAGTTTTTCATTCAGAAGCATGTTCTTATGTAGGTGCAAGTATGAGTAAGAAATATTTATAGAGTGCATAAATTAAAGAAAATGAGGGTTAGAGATACCACATAATTATTTTTAGTCTGGTTCACTCACCAATGTCCAGTACCTATCTTAGTAGGATTTTCCGCTATCAACAAACTTGTTTACACAAGGTATTATTTCACACAAGTCTCCTCAAGATACTCATAAACATTTATTCTTTCTTACCAGACTCTACAGGCTTCCCATAGTTCAATGGCTTCTTAATCAACACTAACTCACCCTGACTAGCTTGGGAAATGACAAACTTTATTTAAGTAGAATAAGTTTTATTTTATATATATGTAGATCATACAACACTTAAAGAGTGAATAACCTTTAGGCACAAACTTAGGTCACACTTCAAAAAGAATGAAAAATGAATATGAATGATTATGAAGTGGTTTGTAGAAGGTAAAAGTGGATTACAGAAGCATAAATTTTGCAATTAGACTTATTAGGCTTCTTCCTTATTAATTATTCCTCCATACAACAATAGAGTTTGTATAGAGTTTATCTAGTTAAACTAGCCATTTATAATCATTTCAAGCATAGCCAAATGTGTCTTTTGTTTTTCATGAAGTTTCACTTTCATGACAACACATTTTCTCTCTCATATTAAATGCACTTTTAACTAGAACTCGCTTCTAATGGTACCGTTTGTTCATTTTGAAAGGCGTTTTGAACATCCAATGTCTTGAACTTTGTCAAGAATTTGGGCTTAAGAAGAATGTGTAGTGTTCCTTTGCTTTTGCAGTAACCTAATGCTTCTAAAAGTATGCAAAATCTATAGTTTTTGCTTCTGAAACTTTAATCATGCTTCAAAATTTTTAGGCTTCCTTCTCTTGGTTTGTTTACATCAACTAGTACTCGTTAACATAAGTCTTGAAAGTATTTTTTGAACAATTTCATATTCACTACATGAATCTCTTCATATAATTTTTCATTTATTCTTCTAATGATTTGTTATAAATGTCTTAAGCTTTTTGGACTTGGATTTGAGACTTCTTAGAGATTGCTCTTGCTTTTGAAATATAACTTTACTTTCTTACGAGTAATTTCATCTTCTCTAGAATAATCTAATCTTTTGACCATCCTCATTTGATTAATTCAATTTGTTCTTATATATGTCTTAAACATTCTCAAGCACACATTAGTAATATCATATTCAAAAGACTTAGAAATTCCTCATGAAAGCTTGATTGTCATTAAAGCTTGAGTTCGAGAGGGCCTTAACATTCTCACTTTTTTTATGATGACAAACTTTCACATTCAAATTTTAAGTTTCTGAATAATAGGGGAAAGAAATGCAATATAATTCAGTAATACTCCCCTTCAAATTAAAGAATTTGAATACAATTAAATTTTTTTATGTTTCACATAGTATGCTTCTACATTTTTCTCTTAGGCTTAATTGCACTTTTGGTCCCCCTATTATCATCAATCCGCGATTTTTTTGTGATTTTGGTCCTCCTATTATTTCAAATTCGTGATTTAGTTCAAAATCTTGGCCCCCTATTTTCAAAATCTGTGTTAGAGAGACCAAAATCGCGAATATGGAATAATAGGGGGACCAAAATCGCAAAAAAAAAGTAAGGGGACCAAAATCGCAGATTGATGATAATAGGTGGACCAAAAATGCAATTAAGCCTTTCTCTTATTGAATTTGTATTCTTATTGGATTAATAATTTATAAATATTAAAAAAAAAGTAAGTTTTTCAATAAGAAGCATTCAAAAGAAGACGTTTTCTTCGCAATATAATATCAAAAACAATAACTCACAGGAACAAAAGACAACATTTGAGCACTTTCATAAGAACTTGATAATTTCATTTAACTTTTAGAATGCATACAATCATTCAATATAGTAATTACATTCGATTTTCCACAAAAAAAAGGAACTTAAAATGATTGATAACAAAACTATTACTTTCTCTCATTATCATCAATCAAAACATTAATCAAAAGATAAGGAAGGTATATAAAAAAGAGTCATCATAGCCTAACCTATTTAGATGGTGAAGAATGATAATAGAAGAATGATATTGAGCTTTGCAGTAAGAGGCATAGTTGAATATTTGGAGCAACAATAGGCAACACAAAGTTGTTGAACTAGAATTGAAATTGGATGAATCCCTTAGTTGTGTCATCGACTAACCCTTGTAGATTGAGTTGCCTATATCTCTAAATATCATTTTCACATTTTATTTAATCTCACTAATTTACTTTTCAATGGACTCATTCTTTTCTTGTTTAGGATCAAAATTCTTCATGGAGGGTTTCTTTGGAGAATTTGAAAGTTGACCAACATCTTTCTTAGCATTTGATTGAGAAAGTATCACATGGATCCAAATTTTTTAGAAATATATTAGGTAAAGAGCCTTGATGAGATTTAGATGATGGAGATTAGAGGTATCATAGGAGAAGCAAGAAATGGGAATTTAGATCAAATCATTAGTGAATCCTTTTGCGTGTTCTTGATGTTATCGTCACATTGTTTTTTATTTTTTAGATTTCTATTTTGTTATTACTCACTCCTAATCGATTGTTCAAATAGCTAACATAAGATCACATGAATCTAGTACTTGTTATATACATAGTCTATGGAAATCATATATTACTAGTTAAGTGCTCCCACACAACTACTCTAAAAAAATACATAAGGTCAAATTCAAATCGAAAAAAGGATGCAATTTTAATTTGGTTAATACTCCTATTTTAGACTAATATAAATTACACTAAGAAAAAGGTAGTTAAACTTATTAGAGAGTCATCTTTGTAACGCCTTAAATTTCCAACTCAGAATTTAGTCCGTTGGAAACCAAATTCCTAGCTTAGGGTTTAAGACATTTCGATTTAGATATCAACTAATTCCAGAAATCATTAATCATCCAACGAGAAAATTAACAACTCAAGGAACAAAACTCAAAAAGATCATAATATATATATATACACATAATCAACTTCTATACATCAGGACACCAAAATTCTCTTTCAAAAGAGGTCTCTAACTCAGTACCCGTCCTCTAGTCACAACCATATATATATACACATATCTACATCAATACAAAACATTAAGAATAAAAGGGTTCGTTTCTCTTGCACTTCATTTCCTGGACTGAGTGTCTGGCAAAGGAGGTACCTGCTCAGCTAAATTAAATCCACATAACGCGTGGTGTGAGATAAAAATCTCAGTGAATATAAATCACATGTATGAATGCAGGGAGCAGAAATCCATGTCATGACATAAATCATAAATCATAAGGGTTCAAGTAACTAACATTGGATTAAAATGCAAACATGATGCACTCACTGTTGTGCCCAACAGGCATGTTCTTATCTCTTTTTAGAGTTAGAACTGAGCTCAAACTACAGGGAATATCTTCCCCGGGGATGAATCCCACCCAAACTGGACCGAAGTCGTGTTTTCAATACAATATAACATTTATTTTACTCACAGCATGATGGCCGACTTAATTTACTTCAATGAATTATATTCATGATAACATAGCAGTACAGGGGTTTATGCATAGCAAGTATGAACATTCCGCTAATTTCGACTATAACAAGAATTTCGACCCTACGAATAACAAATCCCAAAACTCAACTCAAATTCTAATCCAACCATCTCAATCCATGAACTACCATTAACAAAGAACTATAACTGATTCGGATATTCATATAAGTTACAATCGAGGGGTTTTGATAGTTTCGATAGTTTCGAAAGCTTCAAAACTAAGGATTCCGATGCTCGATTCTATACTCATATGCTCAATCCATCAATTATCACTTCAAACAACTAGAATACACCAATTCAATCAAGAGTTATACAACATCTAGAAAGGGGAAGAAAAGGGTTGGGTTCATGCAATTGAAACTAACAAATTCACTATCATAGAAGTGAGTTATACTCACCCAAGAGTGAAATTCCAACTTGAAAAGGTAGATGAAGTAGTTTCCTTGCCTCAATTCTCCTTCTCCAAGCCTTGATTTCAAAACCTCTCTCTAGAACCCCCTTTCTCTCTCTCTAGGTTTTCAAAAGAAAAGAAAGAAATGAAAAATGTGTTCTATTTAAGTGACAGATTTTATACTTATAACTGATGGTAATCGATTACAGAGCCATTGTAATCGATTACCAGCGACTAAAAACCCTTCGGGTAATCGATTACAACCCTTGGTAATCGATTACCAAAAGCCCAGTTTTCCTAGTAATCGATTACAACTCCTGGTAATCGATTACCAAAAACTCTGCTCTCAGGTAATCGATTACAGATTGTTCGTAATCGGTTACTAAAAATTCAGCTCTCGGGTAATCGATTACCAACTCCTGGTAATCGATTACCAAAAACTCAGCTCTCGGGTAATCGATTGCATACTGTGAGTAATCGATTACCACAAATACTGCCCTCAGGTAATCGATTACAAACTGCTGTTAATCGATTACCAGTAACTCAAACTCCCAAACTTTACTTAAATGAAAAACCCTGAAACTTAGTTTTAAAACTTAGTTTGACTTCCTAATCCTTTCAACTTTTAATTCCTCAATTATTAACACATTGACCTCCCTTTAAACCTTATGATTCAATAAAACTATTATGCGGGATGTTACATTCTACCCCCCTTAATGCAATTTTGTCCTCAAAATTGATTATAGACATAGTAGGTAGAATATAATACCTCAAATGAATAAGTTAGGATAATGACTCTGAATATCTTCTTCTTTCTCCCATGTTGCTTCATCCGGTGAAAGGCTTTCCCATATCACCTTAACCAATGGAATTGTCTTGTTCCTCAGGGTTTTGGAACTTCTACTTACAATCTGTGCAGGCCTTGAAGGAATTGTGAGATCTTCCCTCAATTGTATTGATTCAGAGCTCAAAACATGAGAAGGATCGGGGATATATTTTCATAATTTAGACACATGAAAGACATTATGAATTCTAGATAAATGAGGTGGAAGAGAAATCCTATAAGCTAGGGGCCAACCCTTTGCAGGATCTGAAATGGACCAATATACCTAGGACTCACCTTTTTGGTTTTGTGTATTCTTCCAACACTAGTGATGGGAGTTACCTTAAAAAACACATGGTCTCCATCCTCAAACTCTAAATCTTTTCTTCTATTATCAGCGTAGCTTTTCTGCCGACTCTGAGCAGTTGCAATCTTTTTCCTAATGACCCTAATTTTCTCGGTAGTTTCCTGTACTAACTCCGGACCTAAAAGGGCTTTCTCACCAACTTCATGCCAACAAAGAGGAGACCTGCACTTTCTACCATACAGAGCCTCATAAGGTGCCATTCCTATACTGCTATGAAAACTGTTGTTGTAAGCAAACTCTATGAGGGGTAGGTACCTATCCCAACTAACTGACTCCTCTAAGACACAGGCTCTGAGCATATCTTCTAGGGTTTGGATGGTCCTTTCAGACTGACCATCAGTCTGAGGATGATAGGCGGTGCTAAACCTAAGTTTAGTCCCGAAAGTCCGATGGAGTGCATTCCAAAACCTAGAGGTGAACCTAGGGTCCCTATCAGATATGATGCTAGAGGGAATGCCATGGAGTTTAATAATTCCCTTGACATAAAGATCTGCTAACTTATTCAGTGAAAAGGTATTCTTAACTAGGAGAAAATGGGCTGATTTAGTTAATCGGTCCACAATAACCCAGATGGCATCAAAACCAGCCTGAACCCGTGGTAAACCTACCACAAAGTCCATAACTATACTCTCCCACTTCCACTCAGGGATTTCTAATGGCATGAGTGTTCCTGATGGTCTCTGGTGTTCAATCTTAACTTTCTGACAGGTTAGACATTTAGAAACATACTCAGCTATGTCCTTCTTCATACCATCCCACCAAAACCTCCTCTTCAAATCTTGATACATCTTGGTAATGCCAGGATGTATAGAAAACTTGCCCTTGTGGGCCTCTTCTAATACTTGCTGCCTCACACTACCCCCCTTAGGGACACAGATCCTTCCTTGAAAAAGAATCATCCCCTTACCTGACTCAGAAAACCCTAATTGTTTCTTCCAATTTTGAAGATCCTGGTCTAAACCCTGAGCTCCCCTGATAAGAGTTTGAAGCTCACTAGTGATTTCTAATCTATACAACTTGACACTGCCCACTCCAAACTCAACACTAAGACTTAGATCCCTAAATTCTTCTAAGAGGCTCATTTCATGTATCATTAAAGATGACACATGAAAGGATTTCCTACTGAGAGCATCAGCCACTACATTGGCTTTGCCCGGGTGATACTTCAACTCAAAGTCATAATCCTTAAGGAATTCCATCCACCTTCTTTGCCTCATGTTGAGTTCTTTTTTATCAAAAAGATATTTCAAACTCTTATGATCACCAAAGACCTCAAACTTCACACCAAACAGGTAATGCCTCCAAATTTTGAGGGAAAAAACCACAGCCGTTAATTCTAAATCATGAGTAGGATAATTTTCCTCATGAGGTCTCAATTGCCTAGAAGCATAAGCCACTACTCTCTTTTCCTGCATCAAAACACATCCCAAGCCCTTTCCCGAAGCATCACTATACACTTTAAATGTTTTTGACAAATCCGGTAATGCCAATACCGGAGCGGTGGTTAACTTCTCTTTGAGCTCCAAAAAGCTATGCTCACACTTTTTGTCCCACACAAAGGTTTGCCCCTTCCGAGTCAACCTTGTGAGAGGCAAAGCTAAACGGGAGAATCCTTTAATGAATCTCCGGTAGTAGCCGGCCAATCCTAGGAAACTCCTAATTTCAGTGACAGTCTTAGGTCTTTCCCATTCAAGAACGACTTCTACCTTACTAGGATCTACTGACACTCCCTCTCTAGTAATTACATGCCCTAAGAAATGGACCTTGTCCATCCAAAACTCACATTTCCCAGGATTAGCAAACAATTTCTTTTCTCTCAGAACCTCTAAAACAATCCTAAGGTGACTCTCATGTTCTTCTAGACTACAAGAATAGATCAGGATGTCATCAATGAATACAACAACAAACTGATCCAAAAAGGGCCGGAAGATTCAATTCATGTAGTCCATGAATACAGCAGGAGCATTAGTAACACCAAATGGCATCACTAGATACTCATAGTGCCCATACCTAGTCCTAAAGGTTGTTTTAGAGATATCTTCCTTTCTGATTTTAATCTGGTGGTAACCCGACCTGAGGTCTATCTTGGAAAACACAGAGGCACCCCTGAGTTGGTCTAGAAGATCATCTATCCTAGGAAGAGGGTACTTATTTTTAATGGTGACCTTATTCAATTGTCTATAATCTACGCACAACCTCATACTCCCATTTTTCTTTTTCACCAACACTGGAGCTCCCCAGGGTGACACACTAAGCCTAATGAACCCCTTAGCTATAAGATCCTCTAGTTGAGTTTTAAGTTCACTAAGTTCTAGTGGAGACATCCTATATGGAGCCTTAGAGATGGGTCCTGAACCTGGCATTAGATCTATGGTAAAATCTATCTCTCGGTCTGAAGGTAAGGTCATAACTTCATTAGGGAAAACATCTTGAAACTCCCGAACCGTGGCTACATCGTTCAAATCCACTTTAGATTCTAGGGTTGAGGAAAGTAACAAAATAAAACATTCACTCCCATCACTGAGGCATTGGGTTACTTGGGTGACACTGGACAAGAGCACACGGGGTCTCTCCCTCGAAGGAGGAGGAAAAAGGGGAAATACAACCTTAATTTTTATTGAAACAGTCCAACATGACCTGATTGGAAGATAACCAGTTCATTCCTAGAATAACATCCATACCCTTTAAAGGTAAACAAATCAAATCAATATTGGAGACTTTTCCTTGTACATTAATAGAACAATTGGGACACATAAGAGAAGTTGAGATAGCCTCTTTGGCTGGTGTGGTTACATAAAGAACATAAGGCAAGGAATCAACAGACAATTTCAATTGGTCTACACAATCAGATGAAATAAAAGAATGAGTTGCCCCTGAATCAAACAATACAATTAAGGTTTTCTCTCCTAGGGTGCACATACCTCGCAACAGATTATCCGCAGAAGCTGCTACTTGCCCATTGAGGGTAAAAACTCTTCCAGTGGATTGAGGTTTCTGGGGGTTCTTCAGTTTTGGACAATCTCTCTTGATATGACCCGGTTGTTTGCAAAAATAACATAAATTCTTCCCCGTCAGACACTCTCCCGAATTCTCCTTTCCACACTTGGGACACTTAAGTGCCCCTTGACGTTGTACTTGCGGAGTGGGCATGGCTGGCCTGCCTTGCCACTTAGGCTTGGGGCCCTTGCCTTGAACAGGCATCTCAAACTTTCTTTTCCCTTTGGTTTCTGTTGGAGCAGGTGTTGGTGTAGTTCCTTTGTAATTTTTCTCAACAATATAGCATTTACTAACTAAGGCGGAAAAATCCCTTATCTCAAATGTTCCAACCCTATCCAAAAGTTCAGGTCGTAGTCCTCCTTCAAATTGGGTACATCTCCACTCCTCGTCAGTTACAGCTTGAAGGTAGCGGGAGTACTTTGATAATTCTTCGAATTTCGACACATATTGACCCGCTGACATATCTCCTTGCCTGAGTTGTAGAAATTCAGCCTCTTTTTGTCTCTTGATGGTGGCTGGAAAGTATTTCCCCAAAAATAGGTTCTGAAATACATCCCAAGTCATAGGAGCCTCTGCTTCTGCAGCCCGAACCTTAGCAGTTTTCCACCAGTCTTCAGCTTCCCCCCTCAACATGTAGACTGCAAATCCCACCTTGGCCTCATCGGTACACTTCATCACATCAAAAACTCGGTTTAAATCGCGGAGCCAATTTGCCGCCACATCAGGGTCATAGACTCTATTGAACTGTGGAGGATTGTGCTTCCGAAACTCGGATAGTCCCAGAGAAAAAGAATCCATAGCAGGGGGTGGTGGTGGATTGGTATGCCTCTTAGCCATCTCTTGGAGCACTGCTGCATTGGTGGCAGCTTGTTCCCGTGCCGCTTCCGCTTGAGCTCGATTAGAATTTAGTTGTTCTCCCATCATTTGGGTTAGTGCCTGAAGTGTTGCAGCTACTGGGTCATGGGTAGGACCCTGAGAAGATGAAGATGAAGATGGAAAATGATTGACCCTTGGACGACCTCTCTTGCCGCCTGCCATGATTCTCTACATATTATCAAGCAAATATCGAGGTGATCAGTCTCTCAATTCACTAATAATACATAAAGAAAATCACTAACAAACAACAAAATATCCTAATTTCACAGTCCAATTGGATTAAACTGCTCTGATACCAAAATGTAACGCCTTAAATTTCCATCTCAGAATTTAGTCCGTTGGAAACCAAATTCCTAAATTAGAGTTTAAGACATTTCGATTTAGATATCAACTAATTCCAGAAATCATTAATCCTCCAACGAGAAAATTAACAACTCAAGGAACAAAACTCAAAAAGATCATAATATATATATATACATAATCAACTTCTATACATCATGACACCAAAATTCTCTTTCAAAAGAGGTCTCTAACTCAGTACATGTCCTCTAGTCACAACCATATATATATATACACATATCTACATCAATACAAAAAATTAAGAATAAAAGGGTTCATTTCTCTTGCACTTCATTTCCCGGACTGAGTGTCTGGCAAAGGAGGTACCTGCTCAGCTAAATAAAATCCATATAACGCGTGGTGAGATAAAAATCTTAATGAATATAAATCACATGTATGAATGCAGGGAGCAGAAATCCATGTCATGGCATAAATCATAAATCATAAGGGTTCAAGCAACTAACATTGGATTAAAATGCAAACATGATGCACTCACTGCTATGCCCAGCAGGCATGTTCGTATCTCTTTCTAGAGTTAGAACTAAGCTTAGACTACAGGGAATATCTTCCCCGGGGACGAATCCCACCCAAATTGGAACGAAGTCGTGTTTTCAATACAATATAACATTTATTTTACTCACAGCACGATGGCCGACTTAATTTACCTCAATGAATTATATTCATGATAACATAGCAGTACAAGGGTATATGCATAGCAAGTATGAACATTCCGCTAATTTCGACTATAACAAGAATTTCGACCCTACGAATAACAAATCCCAAAACTCAACTCAAATTCTAATCCAATCATCTCAATCCATGAACTACCATTAACAAAGAACTATAACCAATTCGGATATTCATATAAGTTACAATCGAGGGGTTTCGATAGTTTCGATAGTTTCGAAAGCTTCGAAACTAAGGATTCCGATGCTCGATTCTATACTCATATGCTCAATCCATCAATTATCACTTCAAACAACTAGAATACACCAATTCAATCAAGAGTTATACAACATCTAGAAAGGGGAAGAAAAAGGTTGGGTTCATGCAATTGAAACTAACAAATTCACTATCATAGAAGTGAGTTATACTCACCCAAGAGTGAAATTCCAACTTGAAAAGGTAGATGAAGTAGTTTCCTTGCCTCAATTCTCCTTCTCCAAGCCTTGATTTCAAAACCTCTCTCTAGAACCCCTTTTCTCTCTCTCTAGGTTTTTAAAAGAAAAGAAAGAAATGAAAAACGTGTTCTATTTAAGTGACAGATTTTATACTTATAACTGATGGTAATCGATTACAGACCCATTGTAATCGATTACCAGCGACTAAAAACCCTTCGGGTAATCGATTACAACCCTTGGTAATCGATTACCAAAAGCCCAGTTTTCCTAGTAATCGATTACAACTCCTGGTAATTGATTACCAAAAACTCTGCTCTCAGGTAATCGATTACAGACTGTTCGTAATCGGTTACTAAAAATCCAGCTCTCGGGTAATCGATTACCAACTCCTGGTAATCGATTACCAAAAACTCAGCTCTCGAGTAATCGATTACAGACTGTGAGTAATCGATTACCACAAATACTGCCCTCAGGTAATCGATTACAAACTGCTGGTAATCGATTACCAGTAACTCAAACTCCCAAACTTTACTTAAATGAAAAACCCTGAAACTTAGTTTTAAAACTTAGTTTGACTTCCTAATCCTTTCAACTTTTAGTTCTTCAATTATTCACACATTGACCTCCCTTTAAACCTTATGATTCAATAAAACTATTATGTGGGATGTTACAATCTTCCTATTTTCCCATTAATTAAGATTTGTCTTTTTCTAAAATAAGAGATATACTTTAAAGAATAAAGTGTAAAATTTTTATTTTAAGAAAGTCGAATCCTATAATCAAAATCAAACTCTAGAGAGCGCAAGAATACTCGTGGGACATGAACCTGAAAAAGAAAAAAAACCAGTTTGGATAAATTTCTCTAAAAGAACTTTTAGGAGAAGAAAATAACATGAATCATGAAGGTAAAGTGAATTCAACTTCTTCCAAAAGTTGAAATTAGTCTTTGCAACTCAACTTATCCCAAACCTCTCTTATTTAACATATCCGTAAGCAATTAATTTCAACTTGTGGAATTAATTTCACTTCTTTGATTCATTGTATTTTTTCTTCTAGAAGTTCTTCTACATAAGTGTATCAAAACTGGGCAAAAAAGACCACCGAGCACGTGGATCAGCTGGAAAGGGGTTGTTCCAGCTTAACCAGTGGTCTCAAGTTCGAGCCCTGGGTATGCAGCCGTGTTAAATACTCGGAGGGAGAGCTTTGCCGCCCATAGAGGTCCTACCCGGCTCGAACAGGATTGCCTCTTGTGGAGGATACCTGTGGTATTGCACAAAAAAAAACTGGGCAAAAAAGGACGATTAATTAGCTTATTTGTTTACAATTTTTAAAAATAGAAAAAACTTCAAAACTTGTTTAAAAGACAATTTTTAAAAATAGAAAAAATTAAAAACTTGTTTAACAGACAATTTTTAAAAATAGTTTTGAAAACTATAAAAACTAAAACTCCGAGACAACTTTAAGATATTTTGAAAAACCGTTTTAGTTTTCTTTTTTTTTTCCTAAAAATATTATAAATAAATCATTTCATTTATAAAAAATAGTTTTGTAAAACATTTTTTTAAATAAAATACAAAAATGAATCAAACACACTCTTACTAAGTCTTTTTGTCACTCTTTGTGGACTCAAGCGTTGCTTCATTTTATGCTAATTATATTGGGCTTTTGCTATCATTTCTCTAAGGGAGTTGATTCTTGCTCCCCACCACATTGAGAAATACATATATCCCCCATATTTGTTTTAATTGTTTGTTATTATATATACTCTTAAGATACTTTACCCACCTATTTCTATCCTTCTCACATTTTTACACTACTTGTGTTCGCAACCCTTCATCATGCACCACCTCCACTAATACACCGTTGTCCAACACCAAACCCCTTTCTCCCTCTTTCCTCTCTATGTGCATTACATCGATCGTTCCCTCTCAGTGCTATATTAACCGTTACCATTTTTTTTAGTTTTAGAGTGTTCCAGAATTAAAATCCGCTCATATGTCACACATCTTATTTCTCCGCATTTAAATTTCCAGAAAGCAAAAACTTAACTAATCTCACATTTAATTAATTTAAATTAAAAAAAGAAATAAAAGAATAAGCAGAAAACATAAACTTAACAGTGAAGTGAAGGTAGTAGGAAGTAGCATATACAGACCCCCTATCAATCAATCAAGTTCTGAATGACTAGACACCACAATTCTTTTTTTTTTGTTTTGGTTATTTTTGCAAGAAAAAAAATACCAGCAAACTTTTCTTTCTAACATTTTAGAAATTGCATTTTCAACTCAATGAAATTAAGCTTTTAGATTTTGATTTCACAAAATATTGTGTCTGTTTGATTTACAGTTGAGTAGAATTGATTCTAGAAATTAATGGTTGAGATATGTGATACATATTTTACGAAGCACGTTAAACAAAAGTAATTTAAAATCAATTTCACAAAACCATAATTTTGTACCGTTGAAACGCCAAAATAATCAAAGACATTATCTATATATTTGGGATTTTTCAATGCTCGGTGTTGTGCCTATGTGCGATGATAGATGGTGTGTGAAAAAAGATTTTAAAATAAGAAGAGTAATAAATGAATAAAATATTTAAGGGTATATATGTAATAATAAATAATTAAAAAATTATCGAGGTATTTCTCAATAAGATTGGCTCCCTTTCTCTAACAACTTTTTGAGGCTTTCAGCTAGGGGGTGCAGAAAGTTTCGACCCGCCCGAATCCAAACAATCCGAAATGAATAAATGGTGTGTGAGCGGGTTCGGGCAGGTATACGGGTTCAAACGGTGGGGAAAATTGGGTTTTATCGGATGAGGTCGGGCGGGTTTGGATTGATAAAAAAATTTCATCGGTATCCGAACTGACCGACACATGGTTAAATCTGATTGGTTGACAGGAGAGCACATGGATTGTGCTTTTATTGGACGGCTATGAGGACTCTGAGTTATTGATCTAACGAACTCGATTTCCCTTCTATCTTTTAATTTTCATTTCAAAAACTTCAGACTTTTCAATTTCTCATTCTCCATTCTCATCTCAAATCTTAGTTGCTCTGCTCCCTCTCTTCACTTTCTCTTCTTCTCTCTTTACCATGGTTGCAGCCTCCTCCTTCGCTCCCCAATATATGGTTGCCACTTCACTTTCCCAAATCACCGCCTACCTCTTCTCCATCGTCGCCTCCCTCGTTCCCCCATCGTCGCCTCCCCCACGGCCGCCTCCTCCCTCCCTCCCTGTAACATCCCAGAAATTGGAACATAGGAAACAGAAGGAAAGCCTTAGGTGGTGAAACCAACCAAGAGAGGGAAGTTAGAAGTAGGGTGAGAATTCGACGGTTAAGTGTGATTTCAGACAAGAAATTAGGGAATTAATCTATCAAGAATTAGAGTGGGGAAGGGTTTTGGATGAGAGGAACTAAGTTAGAATAAGGTTTTCATGGAGAGGAATTAGGTTTGAGAAGGAGAAAAATGAATTGGAACCAAGAGGGGCACAAACCGAGGTTATTGCTTAATTTTGGGAGTTAGGCCTAATGACCTTGGTGCACTAATTCACAAATACCTAGAGACAAGGGTGTCCAATTAAGGTGATTCCACTTTCTTAGAAAGCTTATTTCCGGGGCTTCGGTTTGATATATTATATGATAGTATTCCGAGCTTGTTTGCACCCCAAACAGACGCATTCTTGCTTAGGCGAGAAAGCTGTCAAGAAACTGAGGAATCCCAATATGTTTTCTGCGCTCCAGATTGCGTTGCAGCGCAACCTGAGCGCAGGAAACAGAGGAATTTAGGAAAAAAATCGCGCTCCAGCTGCGCTGAAGCGGAGCCTGAGCGTAGGTACGCGTCCTGGTCCGTTTTAAACGCATTTCAGCTTCTTCTTCTTCATTTCTCTTCACTCTAGTGTTTTGGAGAGAGAGAGGGGCGATTCTAGAGAGAGGAAGCTGGGAGAAGAAGGAGAGCTTGATTGGGAGGCTTCTCCACCATCTCTTGGAGCTTGGATCTTCATCCTCTTCCCCTCCATTCTTCCATTCCTCCATTGTTCCTCCATTTCAAAGTGAGTGTGGTTCTCACCTTCTTGGATTCTTGTTGCTATCTCATTGTATGCTTCCCATTCTTCTCCCCCTTGCTATTATTGTTGATTAGAGTTGGTTTTATGAAAATCTAGGGTGGATTAGTGGATTGATTGCATTCATGGTTTTGTTGCTCAAAACCTAGGATAGAGAATTTTGGGAATTGGAGGATATCCACCCCCAACCTTCACCAACTTCATTCCACTTTTCTTTGAGCTTCTTTTGAGGTGAGTATAACTCACACACTCACTCTCATCCTTGCTTGAATCTCTTGAATGAACCCTAATCCCTCATTCCCCTTCCTTTAGCCATGCATGTCCATGAATGATTGTTGATGTTCTATGCTTGATTTTGAAATGAGTATTGTGATTAGAGGCATGGGTTAGGGCTTGTATGTTAGGGCTTCACCCATCCCCTTTTATTATTGTCTTATAGTCTATGATTTATGCTTGAGGAACATGCTAATGTTGATTGGAGGGGTTGGGTTATGAGATTCGCATGATGAGGTTTCATTATGGCTATGATAATGTTTAGATCTATTATGAGACATGTGTTATTTGTAATCTTTGTGCATTGCATTCAGGCCTTTGGCCCAGTTAATTGGAAAATGAATTTGAGCTTCGGCCCCCAGTTTAAAATGAATTTGGCTTCGGCCCCAGTTACGACTTCGGCCCCAGTTTTGGCTTCGACCCAGTTCAACTTAATTAATCAAGATTGGACTTCGGTCCCCAGTTAATTGGACTTCAGTCCCCAGTTAAAACACGGGTTTCGGCCCCCAGTTAATTGGCGGTGTTATGCCCAAGGAAGACGTTCTTTGTAGTCTGAGCTCAGGTCTAGCCCCAGATAGTGAAAAGACCCCGTCTGCCGGGTAATGCAGGTCATGCATAACATATCTTTGTTCCAATTTTGCATTAAACAATGGTTAAGTGAAGTTGTAATGTGGTAATTGAAATAGTTATGCATGATATGTTGAGTTATGTGTTGCATCTCATATGTTTGCCTCCCTACACTGTATGATTGCATGGTTATGCTTGCTGGGACATTAGTCTCACCCCACGTTGCGGGGATACATTTTAGATGTGCAGGTCGTTCCAGCTACATGTCCAGATGGGAGTGGAGCTCGTGGAGTGGATCCATCCACTCCTAGTGGTCAGAGAGAGATTCTTAGCGAAGGATCAACTGTTATTGATAGTTAACGATGTATTAATGTAGACACTTTAGTTTGGCCATGGAGGCCTTATTGTAGATTGAGATTATCTTGTGCTATTATATACTGTACTGGTATTTTTCTGGATTTCAGGCTAAGTTGGAATTTTGGGAAATGTCCAGTTTTCAGGGGAAACTCTGCCGGATTTTCGGTAGGAGTTTTATGAGCTATACACTCAAAGTGTAGGTTCGCCCCCTAGGTTCTTAATTAGGAATTAATATGGAAAATAATGATTGATGAGTTTTTATGGAAGCCTAGGCAAACGTTGGATTGCTTAAGCGTTGCATGATTTATATGTCGATACACGAAATGCGCGAAATAATTTCAGAAATTCAGAATAATGTTTCCAACGAACATTATTCTTGAGTTGAGAAATTAGGACGTTACACTCCCCATGGACGCATCGTCCCTGTTTCTTCTTTGTGTTTACGACGGTTCTCTTTCTCTCAATTGCTGCGTCCTCCACGAGCACCACCATGTGCTGTAGCGTCCTCGTCCTCGTCACCGTACACCTCTGTCTCCTTCTCTCGGAATGGCAATCGTCAAAGGCATCAAAGATCTTGTAGATCAGATCCACACCTCTGAGAAACTTAAACGGAGAACCAGATCATTGCATGCCCATATTATGTCCTGCACCACGCCTTTGTCTCTTTTTGGTTTGGTGTTTTTTTTCATTTCCTGATGCTTTGTTGAGGCATGAAGTCTCCTTCTTCTCTGTTTTCTTTTATATTGTGTTGAGGCATGGAGTCTCCTTCTTCTTTGTCCATTTGATTTACCCGTTTTTTATGTTGTGTTGAGGCATGGAGGTTTTTCTTCTCTGTTTTTCTCTTGATGATTCTTATTTTTTTGCAGGGAAGTATTGGTTGCTGGATAGAAGCTTTGAGAGATTGAGCGATAATGGAAATGGTTATCTTATTTTCATTTTTTTTTATTTTCATTGTGTATATTATATTCATTTTGATTTTTTTATGATTTTATTATAAATTGTATTTGTACTGGATATTTATCTTCTGGAATCTGGTTATTTTTCTTCTGCTAATTGATTTTTTTTGGTAAAGTAGATCTGCCATTGATTTGCTTAAAGAGTTAAGATATTAATTTGGTTTAATTTTTGTATTTATTATTATTTGTTAAAATATTTTTTGTCAAAGTTAAAATGATATTTTGAATAATATATTTATAGTTTTAAATAGCCCAATTATATCTGACTTAAGGCCCATTATAATTTGTAAATTTAGCTTTAAAAAATTAGCTAGAAACAATAAAAAATGCTTACAATTTTTATCAGGCCCAATAATTATCCCAACCCGCGAGTATCCACCCGAGCAAACTGAAACCTGTGGAAACCGTGAACCGACTAATCCGAAGCCCATATTGGACGAAAATTGGTCATATATATTAATGGTCGGTTTCTCTCGGATTGAGTTTTTGGGCTCGAATCAGTCCGAAACCGATCGGTGCCCACCCCTAACTTCAACAACCTTTTAGTGATGTGAATTTTTTTGGGGAGGTAAAGAAGAACTGGCCCACACACTACATATATGTCATTATGGATAACCATGTGTAGTTTTAACTTTTTATTTATATATAATGCAAGAAATTAAATGCAATTGGAAGCGTGCTAGAATCATCCTTGGTTGCTTTTCTGAGGTACGATATATCAAAATGCCGACTTTGCACTGGTTTGTTATCAACCTACCTTTCACCATCGATGGAAAACTATATACAAGCTATTTCTATCCCCATTAATTACTATTTATATGAAATAAAAAAGGTAATTTTAAAAATTTTTGGTGTTAATCAGTTGTATCCCCTATTATCAGGGACAAATGACAATCTTGTTCGGGGCTTATTCACGATTAGTTAAGGTGTCTCACTTAAGAGTGTATTTAGTGGGGGTTTAACTCAGGAGCTCTTCCCACAATGTAAATTTTCATTACCAACTGAGTCGCAACTCTTTGGTAGGGTAATTTTTAAAATGTAAAAAATATAGTATTATCTTAGATTGTATTAATTAAAAAGTTCCCTTTATATCCTTAATTTAATATCAATTGTATTCACTTATTTTCAATGATAATGGATGTACTACACTATTTTCAATAACCAATTACTAATAGAGCATGAGTTACTACTCTAATCATGACTTTAACTAAGTAATTTTTTTCACTATTTTAATTATTTAATATTAAGGGTACTTCTAGAATAAAATTTAAAATTATGACATTATTAAACATATTAACTGGTTTTAAAGTTTTTTCTTGATTTTGATGCTTTCGTCTTATGTTTCTTATAAATAGGACCGAAGAAAGTATTATCTAAGGGATTAATTCAATGTATATTGAAAAAAATTATCCAATCAATTTATTTTAATTTTAAATTCAATGTATTCTAAACCATTCTAATTTTTTAGAATTTAGATTGAGTTAGACTTAATTGCATTTATAATCCCCTATTATAGTCTATCTGTTAATTTGGTTATCCTATTTTTTTTTAAGATTTTGATCCCTCTAAAATTTTAATTCTAAATTGGTGTCTCTCTTGAACATATTTGGAAATATAGGAGAACAAAATTTTTTAGGGCAGATTAAGATTAGAAATTTTAGAGGGATCAAAATCTCAAAAGAAAAAATTAGGAGGTCAGCTAAAATCACATACAAATTATAATAGAATGACCAAAAGTGCAATTAAGTCATTGAGTCTCATGTGAAGAGATAGTACAAATAATTGAGTCACCACACAATTTTCATGTTATAATTGTTATTAGATGTTCAAAAGAAGAGGAAGAGATGAAAGAGAAAGATTGAATGTTACAAGAAACTCAAGGGGAAAAAGTTGTAAAAAGTGATGGAAAAAATAGATGTTTTTAGTATTTGGAATATGATGTTGTGATTATGGAACAAAAAATATCGTTTGTCATTTCTTGAATAATAAATTTTACGAATTTTATCTTTTACATATTTTATTTTGTATCGTGATATTTTAATATTAAATATGGAATAAATACTTTTGGAGTTTAATAAATATGTTGGCATATTATTTATTAGTATTATATAATAATATATAAAATGTCATATTTATTAAATGATATGATAATATTACATTCGTCCCTATTTATATGTTCCATTATATAAACTCACATATTAAGAAATATAATAAATGTGTTGATTTATATACAATTTATTGGGTTTTTCTAATATACTCGTTATCTCTATTTTATTCATTGACTTTTCTATTTATTACTCTCCCTCCATTTCAATTTGTTAGTCGTTTTAGGAAAATAATTTTTTTTCATAATGTGAGTCGTTCTCTAGTTTCTAAGTCAGTATTAATGTTAGTTTTCCATTTTTACCCTTCCACTTTTATGGGAAAGAAATTTAAAAAATTGTGCACCACACTATTCATTAATGTATTTAGGTAAAATGGGAAAAAAGTGTGGTTAATTAATAAGGGTAATTTAGTAAGATTACTATGTCTTTTAAGTCATTTATTGTTATTCTTAAATTATGTGTAGAAACCTTAAACGACGATCTGTCTTATAAAGAATAAAAATAAAAAAAATAATAAATACTCTCTTAAACTTATAAATGAGAACCAAAGAGTTGTGACTCAATTGGCAACGCATGGGAAGAGCTCTCGGTTCGATCCTCACTAAACACATTCTTCGGAGGGGTGAGGAGTCTTCACTGTGATTAAGCCCCGAATAGGATTGCCTAGGGGATACCTATGGTTTAAAAAAAAGCTTATAAATGAGACATATAAATAAAAATAAAAAATTCTTTAAATGAAATATACAAATAGAATGGGGATAGCATATCATTAATAGCAGTATAAACTTTTTAGATAAAGACAACATATATCCATTAATCTGTTTATCCGGTTTTTTTTGTTAATTATTACAGAAGTAATGATTTTTAAAAGAAAACTAGGCAGGCAGCACGCACATTCACATTCTATAACCGTTTCACATTGAGATCTTGGGCCGGATAATGCGCAATTTTTAAAGCGGTGGAGCCCGCTTCGGTTAAACGAGGCCCGTGACTCTCTAATTTTGTCATTACTTCACAAAATGATTGCTATTATATTATTGAAAAAATTAGAGTAGCAGAATATCATGCATCCATAGGGAACATGCCACGGCCAAAACGCGTGTAAAACTTTGATTTGCTTTTAATACTCCCTCCGGTCCTATTTATAAGAATTTTTTAGGGTGGGTCTTGGTCCTTTTTAGAAGAACCTTTTCAGATTGTGTCATGCATTAATTAATTTTTTGACAAAAATACCCCATTAGTGGAGTTAGGTGCGTAATTAATTAGTAGAGAGAGTATGACACAATTGAGTAGTTAAGTGAAAAGAGAAAGATAATGGGTCTCAATAAATTCAATGGTAGTTTAGGAAATATCATACACATTCTTGACAAATTTATTGTAATCAACTAAATTAATCAACTTCTTTAATCCGTGTGATATAGTTAAAAGGTTCTTATAAATAGGACCGGAGGGAGTAGTAATTAGCAGTCACAATCACAGACTAATCTGAAATGGATCTACATTTGAGAAAATTTCCAAGCCAAGAATTATAGACCTGTCAAGAAAGGAATATCTAATGAAGGAAGTTGTTTCCCCTGGTACATAAGAACGTTGAAATCAACGCAGTGCAACGAAATTACAGTGCTTTAATTAGGCTACTATTCTAGGCTCTTAAGTAGGCTTATCTGGTTTCTTTTTCAATCCTTAAGATTTTGTGCACGCATATGACAACAAATTGGCTAGAACAGGAAAATAACTTAGGGGCTGTTCGGGTGGTTGCGAGATTTCAGTTTTTGGTTTTTAAAAATTTTCAATTAAGTTTTGACAACTCAAAACCAAAAACTGAAAACTTGTTTTCGTATTTTGAAAACCACTTTTTGTGGTTTTCAGTTTTTGGTTTTGAGTTGTAAAAACTTGATTGAAAATTTTTAAAAACCAAAAATTGAAAACTCGCAACCACCCCGAACAGCCCCTTAGGTATTGAATTTAATTAAATTAATGGTTCCACCTGTCCATGCTTTCGGTTACATATATATAGCTGGGATTGACTACACATATATTTCCCATCTTGAAAGGAACTGCAAAAAGATATCAACTAGAACCAACAAGAAAGTACAAAATTATAATATCACCAATACATAGACTTACTGATAATGAAATGATCTTGGATTCATGTTATAAAGGATCATTTTTGACGAATTCTTTGTTTTTTCTTCAGAGAGAGACTAATTTTTTTGAGATTTAGGTATAAAAAATCACATTGCATTGTACTAATCCAAATCAAGTTGCATGAACTTATTAATTTAAAATTTAATTAATGTTTAATTATTTAATATTTACTCGTTTTCATTCACAAAATTCAAACTTAATATCTTAATTAAATGATAACTAAACTCCTTTGATAAAGGTGGGTAAAAAAAGAGTACCTTCGATAATGATTCCTTCAAGATAATTACTGGAGATAGATTAAAAGTTCTCTAAATGATTAGCAAAACTTTTCTATGGATCCATTGATTGATGTTTCACAAGCATCCAAAACCTAGCTTAAGGGTTTGCGATCTGCCAGCTAAACTTATGCTTTCACATATGGTTGCTTCATTAGCTTAATTTCCCACCCCCGTTTATTTTTTCTTTTAATAATTATTGCTTAGGTCATAATTTCATACACAACTCACCCCACTTGGCGTTCCAATAACACCATGAGCACTATATATACCACCACTCCCTACATATAACACCCATCTTCACATAAACTAATTCTCTCTTAAGCTCTAGTAGCTAATTACTAGTGTCACACTAGCTATTACAAAGAGTTTAAGATGGCATCCAAAGCTACTTCCTCCCTTGCTCTTTTCCTCACACTCAACCTCCTCTTCTTTTCACTTGTCACTGCTTGTGGTAATTACAATTGCCCTAGTCCAAACCCAAAGCCAAAGCCCAACCCCAAGCCTAAGCCAACCCCAACCCCAAACCCCTACCCAAACCCAAGCCCTTCAAGTGGCACATGCCCTCGTGATGCACTCAAACTTGGTGTGTGCGCCAATGTGCTAAATGGGTTGTTGAATGTGACTTTGGGTCAACCACCAGTGACTCCATGCTGCTCCCTCCTTCAAGGCCTTGCTGACCTTGAGGCTGCAGTGTGCCTATGCACTGCACTCAAAGCAAACGTTTTGGGAATCAATCTCAACCTTCCAATCTCACTCAGCTTGCTTCTCAATGTTTGCTCAAGGAAAGTCCCACGTGATTTCCAATGTGCCTGAGCAAGCACATAGCATACACACAATATTACATCATATCAACGTATATCTACTTATGCTTCGTATTTGCTAGTTGTGGATTTCTTCGGTTTTTTTTTTTTCATTGATCAGTGTGTGATTTTGTACGTGCATGGATGATTAACAGCTCGTTACTCCTTCACTTGAGTAATTGTTTTATGTTGTCAGAGTGTTACAGTAAATAAATCCCCCATGATTGCTTCTGTAAATCGCAAGGGAACAAAAGATGATGAACTAGTGTTATATATTTGGTTGAGAAATGATTATATCTATTGTACCAAAAAAAATATTATATATATCAGAAATTATCTCAAATTATTTTGAGTTTAATATATATACATTGGTAATGTAAAAAAGTTTTACACACATATCCAATTATGTGTTGTCATATATATTCATTAGATACCATTAGATGTCTGTGTAAAACTTATTTACACTGACATTATATACTAATTAAATCCATTTATTTTTACTTTTACTTTTTGTCTCTGTCTTTACGGTATAGAGGTCAAGAGATGAATAGGTAAATTTTTGGGTCCTTCTAACTTCCGTGCAATGCCCAACCAGAGGAAAACGATCAACACAAATGTTTTTTCCACACCCAAACAGTGCACACCCAGGGTACACTTGGGTTTTTTTTTTATGAAAAGTAACAATTTTTTTTTGAATGAACAGTTACATTTTTTTTTCTTTTCATGAACAGTAACGTTTTTTTTTTCAAAAAATTTACTATTAACCAGACTGATAACATAGTTAGCTAGTAAATTGTATAGCATTAACCATAAATTCATTCTCAGTGATTATTTGTGTAGTAATCATTATGAACAAAATAACTATTCAAGATGAATTTTGTTTTCAAGTGAACATGTGGTTAATACCATATAAGTTGGTGGTTAACTGTGTTATTAATCTGGTTAATAATTATAAATGAGGCAAAAAGTGGTTAACTGTGAGTTATTATGTGGTTAAATAAGTTGCTCGGGTGGTTAATAACATAGTTAACCAAATTAATAACATAGTTAACCACCAACTTATATGGTATTAACCACATATGTTCACTTGAAAACAAATTATTAACCAGATTAATAACACAGTTAACCACCAACTTATATGGTATTAACCACATGTTCCCTTGAAAACAAAGTTCATCTTGAACAGTTATTTGATCATAATGATTACTACACAAATAATCACTGAGAATAAATTTATGGTTAATGCTATACAATTTACTGGTTAACTATGTTATCAGTCTGGTTAATTGTAAAAGTTTTGGGAAAAAATGTTACTGTTCACAAAATGCAAAAAAAAAAAAAAAAATTGTAACTGTTCATTCAAAAAATAAGAAAAAGGACCCAAGTGTACCGTGGGTGTACACTTTTGGGTGTGGAAAAATCGGAATTGAACGATCAAATATGACGAAAAGGGGGGAAATGGTAAAGTCAAATGGATAAAACACAATGCAATAATCTGGCCATCACTAATACATATATCACTTTAGAAAAATATTATGCATACAATCAATCAATATCATATAACACATTTTTTTTATTCATCACATCACCCACCGTATCATATATTATATTTCTCTCTTTTCATTTTTTTTTCCTCTCTCAATAGTGTATAAATATTTATTATATCTTGCATACTATTCACTATAAGAAAATGCATTTTTATTGGCACTTATTTAGTAGCCATAAAGTAATTGCCTGGAAATCATTGTTAGCTCTTTTTTTAGTGGCAATTTTTAAAAAATGCCAATAAAAGCTAATACTGAAATTGCATTAAGGCTGTTTGTTTTTAAAAATTTCCTTTCACTCCCAATTCGTGACACTATTTGATTTCAAGCTCTCGCTCCAAATCTCTCAGTCTCTCCCACGATTTCAAGATCATCGTCATTCTTTCGCTCACGCAGTGTTCAACTCCAATGGCTGACGCTTCTACTTCAGCTCATTCTACTATTGAATCCTCAAATCGGTAATATCGCCTCTGATTTTGGCTTCAATTCCAATGTTAGAGTTTGTTTTGTAGGATTCATCTTTTCTTTTCCATTTCAATCTCTTTCTCCCTCTATTTCTCTCGATTACAAATTAAATGTTTTCTTCTGCCTTCTACTAAGTGAACCGCGCCATTGTTCTCTTTAGCTAAAGCTTGATGGTGTAGGAGTTGATGAGGCGTATTCAATTTCAAATCCAGAATTGCACCACACAAGTCAAGGTCAAAAGTTATACTGGGTTTATAGCTTTGTGCATATTATATAAGAAAATACTTGTTTCTTTACATAACAATTTAACAGCTTTATGAATATGATGAATTAGACAAGAAATTTTAGTAGCTAAATGTAAGTCAGCAAAAGGATATTATACTCAAGGCCTGTGAACCTGTAGACTTGTGATTTATGACTATATTGAAGTAATTTTGGGAATATAATCTACTACGATAAAGAGGATAAAGGTCATGTTTTGTATAAAACTTAATTTTTTAGTGTGTAACAGTTTTGGTTCATGTGCTAATGAAGTCTTAGAAGTTAGAACAGAGTATTTAGAAATTTGCAATATCATTGAAACAAAAATTCATGTACCCTATTCATAAGTTTTTTTTGGGTAAAACCTATTATTATAGATTTTAATTGGCCAAAATCAGAATTGTTTAGTTTTGAGCACAACTATCTCAACTTAGGAAAATAATACTGGAATTCAGTTGGCTTGCAAGGACCGGTGAATAATACACATATTGTAAATAGAAGACATAAAATGACAGGAATCTTGTTATGAAAGGGCAATAATACAAATTACTAATCAATTTTTACCTGCAGATGGCTCTTTAGATGATATAAGGTAAGCCCGGGAATCCCCATGAGTTTCCTTACGGTTTTTGGAGTTGCCTCTGCAATAGAAAGTTTGTACTTTGAATTAGTCAATTAAGAAAATTTTGTTAATGATCCACAAGTGGTTAATTTAACATGAAGCCACATATAAGCTCCTTGACATTAGTCAATTAAGGAAGTTTTTTGTACTTTGAATACGTCAATCCCATTAGTCAATCCCTACACAATGGTTTGCTATGATCTAACTAGTTAAATTCAGCTCATTCTGCTATTGAATCCTCAAATCGGTAATATCGCCCCTGATTTTGGCTTCAATTCCAATGTTAGAGTTTGTTTTGTAGGATTCATTTTTTCTTTTCCATTTCAATCTCTTTCTCCCTCTATTTCTCTCGATCACAAATTAAATGTTTTCTTCTGCCTTCCACTAAGTGAATCGCGCCATTGTTCTGTTTAGCTAAAGCTTGATGGTGTAGGAATTGATGGGGCGTATACAATTTCGAATCCAGAATTGCACCACACAAGTCAAGGTCAAAAGTTATACTGGGTTTATAGCTTTGTGCATATTATATAAGAAAATACTTGTTTCTTTACATAACAATTTAACAGCTTTATGATTATGATGAATTAGACAAGAAATTTTAGTAGCTAAATGTAAGTCAGCTAAAGGACTTGTGATACTGTAGACTTGTGATTTATAACTATATTGAAGTAATTTTGGGAATATAATCTACTACGATAAAGAGGATAAAGATCATGTTTTGTATAAAACTTAATTTTTTAGTGTGTAACAGTTCTGGTTCATGTGCTATTGAAGTCTTAGAAGTTAGAACAGAGTATTTAGAAATTTGCAATATCATTGAAACAAAAATTCATGTACCCTATTCATAAGTTTTTTTTGGGTAAAACCTATTATTATAGATTTTAATTGGCCAAAATCAGAATTGTTTAGTTTTGAGCACAACTATCTCAACTTAGGAAAATGATACTGGAATTCAGTTGGCTTGCAAGGACCGGTGAATAATACACATATTGTAAATAGAAGACATAAAATGACAGGAATCTTGTTATGAAAGGGCAATAATACTAATTACTAATCAATTTTTACCTGCAGATGGCTCTTTAGATGATATAAGGTAAGCCCGGGAATCCCCATGAGTTTCCTTACGGTTTTTGGAGTTGCCTCTGCAATAGAAAGTTTGTACTTTGAATTAGTCAATTAAGAAAATTTTGTTAATGATCCACAAGTGGTTAATTTAACATGAAGCCACATATAAGCTCCTTGACATTAGTCAATTAAGGAAGTTTTTTGTACTTTGAATACGTCAATCCCATTAGTCAATCCCTACACAATGGTTTGCTATGATCTAACTAGTTAAATTCAGCTCATTCTGCTATTGAATCCTCAAATCGGTAATATCGCCCCTGATTTTGGCTTCAATTCCAATGTTAGAGTTTGTTTTGTAGGATTCATTTTTACTTTTCCATTTCAATCTCTTTCTCCCTCTATTTCTCTCGATCACAAATTAAATGTTTTCTTCTGCCTTCCACTAAGTGAATCGCGCCATTGTTCTGTTTAGCTAAAGCTTGATGGTGTAGGAATTGATGGGGCGTATACAATTTCGAATCCAGAATTGCACCACACAAGTCAAGGTCAAAAGTTATACTGGGTTTATAGCTTTGTGCATATTATATAAGAAAATACTTGTTTCTTTACATAACAATTTAACAGCTTTATGATTATGATGAATTAGACAAGAAATTTTAGTAGCTAAATGTAAGTCAGCTAAAGGACTTGTGATACTGTAGACTTGTGATTTATAACTATATTGAAGTAATTTTGGGAATATAATCTACTACGATAAAGAGGATAAAGATCATGTTTTGTATAAAACTTAATTTTTTAGTGTGTAACAATTCTGGTTCATGTGCTATTGAAGTCTTAGAAGTTAGAACAGAGTATTTAGAAATTTGCAATATCATTGAAACAAAAATTCATGTACCCTATTCATAAGTTTTTTTTGGGTAAAACCTATTATTATAGATTTTAATTGGCCAAAATCAGAATTGTTTAGTTTTGAGCACAACTATCTCAACTTAGGAAAATGATACTGGAATTCAGTTGGCTTGCAAGGACCGGTGAATAATACACATATTGTAAATAGAAGACATAAAATGACAGGAATCTTGTTATGAAAGGGCAATAATACAAATTACTAATCAATTTTTACCTGCAGATGGCTCTTTAGATGATATAAGGTAAGCCCGGGAATCCCCATGAGTTTCCTTACGATTTTTGGAGTTGCCTCTGCAATAGAAAGTTTGTACTTTGAATTAGTCAATTAAGAAAATTTTGTTAATGATCCACAAGTGGTTAATTTAACATGAAGCCACATATAAGCTCCTTGACATTAGTCAATTAAGGAAGTTTTTTGTACTTTGAATACGTCAATCCCATTAGTCAATCCCTACACAATGGTTTGCTATGTTCTAACTAGTTAAATTCAGCTCATTCTGCTATTGAATCCTCAAATCGGTAATATCGCCTCTGATTTTGGCTTCAATTCCAATGTTAGAGTTTGTTTTGTAGGATTCATTTTTTCTTTTCCATTTCAATCTCTTTCTCCCTCTATTTCTCTCGATCACAAATTAAATGTTTTCTTCTGCCTTCCACTAAGTGAATCGCGCCATTGTTCTCTTTAGCTAAAGCTTGATGGTGTAGGAATTGATGGGGCGTATACAATTTCGAATTCAGAATTGCACCACACAAGTCAAGGTCAAAAGTTATACTGGGTTTATAGCTTTGTGCATATTATATAAAAAAATACTTGTTTCTTTACATAACAATTTAACAGCTTTATGAATATGATGAATTAGACAAGAAATTTTAGTAGCTAAATGTAAGTCAGCAAAAGGATATTATACTCAAGGCCTGTGAACCTGTAGACTTGTGATTTATAACTATATTGAAGTAATTTTGGGAATAGAATCTACTACGATAAAGAGGATAAAGATCATGTTTTGTATAAAACTTAATTTTTTAGTGTGTAACAGTTCTGGTTCATGTGCTATTGAAGTCTTAGAAGTTAGAACAGAGTATTTAGAAATTTGCAATATCATTGAAACAAAAATTCATGTACCCTATTCATAAGTTTTTTTTTTGGGTAAAACCTATAATAATAGATTTTGATTGGCCAAAATCAGAATTGTTTAGTTATGAGCACAACTATCTCAAGATAGGAAAATGATACTGGAATTCATTTGGCTTGCAAGGACCGGTGAACAAAACACATATTGTAAATAGAAGACATAAAATGACAGGAATCTTGTAATGAAAGGGCAATGATACAAATTACTAATCAATTTTTACCTGCAGATGGCTCTTTAGATGATATAAGGTAAGCATGGGAATCCCCATGAGTTTCCTTACAGTTTTTGGAGTTGCCTCTGCAATAGAAAGTTTGTACTTTGAATTAGTCAATTAAGAAAATTCTGTTAATGATCCACAAGTGGTTAATTTAACATGAAGCCACATATAAGCTCCTTGACATTAGTCAATTAAGGAAGTTTTTTGTACTTTGAATACGCCAATCCCATTAGTCAATCCCTACACAATGGTTTGCTATGATCTAACTAGTTAAATTCAGCTCATTCTGCTATTGAATCCTCAAATCGGTAATATCGCCCCTGATTTTTGCTTCAATTCCAATGTTAGAGTTTGTTTTGTAGGATTCATTTTTTCTTTTCCATTTCAATCTCTTTCTCCCTCTTATTCTCTCGATTACAAATTAAATGTTTTCTTCTGCCTTCCACTAAGTGAACCGCGCCATTGTTCTCTTTAGCTAAAGCTTGATGGTGTAGGAGTTGATGGGGCGTATTCAATTTCAAATCCAGAATTGCACCACACAAGTCAAGGTCAAAAGTTATACTGGGTTTATAGCTTTGTGCATATTATATAAGAAAATACTTGTTTGTTTACATAACAATTTAACAGCTTTATGAATATGATGAATTAGACAACAAATTTTAGTAGCTAAATGTAAGTCAGCAAAAGGATATTATACTCAAGGCCTGTGAACCTGGAGACTTGTGATTTATAACTATATTGAAGTAATTTTGGGAATATAATCGACTACGATAAAGAGGATAAAGATCATGTTTTGTACAAAACTTAATTTCTTAGTGTGTAACAGTTCTGGTTTATGTGTTATTGAAGTCTTAGAAGTTAGAACAGAGTATTTAGAAATTTGCAATATCATTGAAACAAAAATTCATGTACCCTATTCATAAGTTTTTTTTGGGTAAAACCTATTATTATAGATTTTCATTGGCCCAAATCATAATTGTTTAGTTATGAGAACAACTATCTCAACTTAGGAAAATGATACTGGAATTCATTTGGCTTGCAAGGACCGGTGAATAATCCACATATTGTAAATAGAAGACATAAAATGACAGGAATCTTGTAATGAAAGGGCAATAATGCAAATTACTAATCAAGTTTTACCTGCAGATGGCTCTTTAGATGATATAAGGTAAGCCCGAGAATCCCCATGAGTTTCCTTACAGTTTTTGGAGTTGCCTCTGCAATAGAAAGTTTGTACTTTGAATTAGTCAATTAAGAAAATTCTGTTAATGATCCACAAGTGGTTAATTTAACATGAAGCCACATATAAGCTCCTTGACATTAGTCGATTAAGGAAGTTTTTTGTACTTTGAATACGTCAATCCCATTAGTCAATCCCTACACAATGGTTTGCTATGATCTAACTAGTTAAATTCAGCTCATTCTTCTATTGAATCCTCAAATCGGTAATATCGCCCCTGATTTTGGCTTCAATTCCAATGTTAGAGTTTGTTTTGTAGGATTCATTTTTTCTTTTCCATTTCAATCTCTTTCTCCCTCTTATTCTCTCGATTACAAATTAAATGTTTTCTTCTGCCTTCCACTAAGTGAACCGCGCCATTGTTCTCTTTAGCTAAAGCTTGATGGTGTAGGAGTTGATGGGGCGTATTCAATTTCAAATCCAGAATTGCACCACACAAGTCAAGGTCAAAAGTTATACTGGGTTTATATCTTTGTGCATATTATATAAGAAAATACTTGTTTCTTTACATAACAATTTAACAGCTTTATGAATATGATGAATTAGACAAGAAATTTTAGTAGCTAAATGTAAGTCAGCAAAAACATATTATACTCAAGGCCTGTGAACCTGGAGAAGTGTGATTTATAACTATATTGAAGTAATTTTGGGAATATAATCTACTACGATAAAGAGGATAAAGATCATGTTTTGTACAAAACTTAATTTCTTATTGTGTAACAGTTCTGGTTCATGTGCTATTGAAGTCTTAGAAGTTAGAACAAAGTATTTAGAAATTTGAAATATCATTGAAACAAAAATTCATGTACCCTATTCATAAGTTTTTTTTTTGGGTAAAACCTATTATTATAGATTTTGATTGGCCAAAATCAGAATTGTTTAGTTACGAGCACAACTACCTCAACTTAGGAAAATGATACTGGAATTCATTTGGCTTGCAAGGACCGGTGAATAATACACATATTGTAAATAGAAGACATAAAATGACAGGAATCTTGTAATGAAAGGGCAATAATACAAATTACTAATCAATTTTTACCTGCAGATGGCTCTTTAGATGATATAAGGTAAGCCCGGGAATCCCCATGAGTTTCCTTACAGTTTTTGGAGTTGCCTCTGCAATAGAAAGTTTGTACTTTGAATTAGTCAATTAAGAAAATTTTGTTAATGATCCACAAGTGGTTAATTTAACATGAAGCCACATATAAGCTCCTTGACATTAGTCAATTAAGGAAGTTTTTTGTACTTTGAATACGTCAATCCCATTAGTCAATCCCTACACAATGGTTTGCTATGATCTAACTAGTTAAATTCAGCTCATTTTGCTATTGAATCCTCAAATCGGTAATATCGCCCCTGATTTTGGCTTCAATTCCAATGTTAGAGTTTGTTTTGTAGTATTCATTTTTTCTTTTCCATTTCAATCTCTTTCTCCCTCTATTTCTCTCGATTACAAATTAAATGTTTTCTTCTGCCTTCCACTAAGTGAACCGCGCCATTGTTCTCTTTAGCTAAAGCTTGATGGTGTAGGAATTGATGGGGCGTATTCAATTTCAAATCCAGAATTGCACCACACAAGTCAAGGTCAAAAGTTATACTGGGTTTATAGCTTTGTGCATATTATATAAGAAAATACTTGTTTCTTTACATAACAATTTAACAGTTTTATGAATATGATGAATTAGACAAGAAATTTTAGTAGCTAAATGTAAGTCAACAAAAGCATATTATACTCAAGGCCTGTGAACCTGGAGAATTGTGATTTATAACTATATTGAAATAATTTTGGGAATATAATCTACTACGATAAAGAGGATAAAGATCATGTTTTGTACAAAACTTAATTTCTTAGTGTGTAACAGTTCTGGTTCATGTGCTATTGAAGTCTTAGAAGTTAGAATAAAGTATTTAGAAATTTGCAATATCATTGAAAAAAAATTCATGTACCCTATTCTTTTTTTGGGTAAAACCTATTATTATAGATTTTGATTGGCCAAAATCAGAATTGTTTAGTTATGAGCACAACTATCTCAACTTAGGAAAATTATACTGGAATTCATTTGGCTTGCAAGGACCGGTGAATAATACACATATTGTAAATAGAAGACATAAAATGACAGGAATCTTGTAATGAAATGGCAATAATACAAATTACTAATCAATTTTTACCTGCAGATGGCTCTTTAGATGATATAAGGTAAGCCCGGGAATCCCCATGAGTTTCCTTACAGTTTTTGGAGTTGCCTCTGCAATAGAAAGTTTGTACTTTGAATTAGTCAATTAAGAAAATTTTGTTAATGATCCACAAGTGGTTAATTTAACATGAAGCCACATATAAGCTCCTTGACATTAGTCAATTAAGGAAGTTTGTACTTTGAATACGTCAATCCCATTAGTCAATCCCTACACAATGGTTTGCTATGATCTAACTAGTTAAATTCTATTGGGTCTGTGTATATTGGTCTCTGTGAGTTAAATTCAAATTTTGTTTTTGCAAACTTTTCTTTTTAGGCTGGCATAGCTTGAACAATGTTTAATTGGAATAAAAAAAAGGATTTTATTTTTTGTTGATGTCTGTTTAACAAATTAGGAATTGAGATGTATTCTAGAGTTACAATCAAGTGATCAAAACTAGACTTGTAGCTTAAAGCTTCTGGTAGCATAGCATCTCAGTAGTGGCAGTGAATAACTTTGCAGAATATGTTGTGAGTTAGTGTGAACAACATTTATAACTCCTAAAGCTATCAGTGAATAACATTTATAAGCTATCAGGTAAAGGCACAACATTTTTTTATGAATCTGGTTTGAATTATAGTTTAACACCAAGTATATATTATAGATAACGATATAGCTATCAGGTAATGGTACAACATACATAAGGACGAGAACACGGTATAATCATTTGCAGATAACGATTTCCTGCACAAATATTATAGTTTAATACCAAGTATATATTATGTTGAGATTTTGATTTTATTTATATATAGTTGCAAATGAGACAATGGCATGATTGGATTGTAAAATCTCTTACCATTTCTTACAATTGTTGTTTATAAGTTCCTAATCAAGAACTAAATTTTTTAGCACCAAAGTTGAAGAGAAAATTGATGCTGATTATTATTTATTATCCTGTTTCTAGGCACCTAGCTCAAAAACAATTCTTCCTTGATTTTCATTATCAGAGGCCCTTTCATGGTAGTAAGGAGAGAGTTTTCCGCTTCTAGATTTGGGAATTGCAGTTACTCCCCCCAACAATTTCACCACTCTACGCATTGAAGGGCGGGTTATAGAAAGAGAGCTGGTGCAAAGAAGCCCCACGCTGAGTACCCTGCTGATTTCTTCCCTGTATTTAGAATCAAGAGTGGGATCAATCACTTGATCCTCTCCTTCCTCATCCAATGTGGAGGTAACTCATTTTACCAGATCTTTTTCTCAATACTCTGGATCAAATGGCGAAGGGTTTTGCTCGAAGTCAGCGGAGAAGCAATTATAGGAGATCACTCTCAGAATATTGACCCCAAGGTCTCGTGTGCAACTCCTACTTTTTACACAATTATACTGAAAACTTTATATTATGTACTGTAAATATAACCACTTTTGTTTGTGACACTTCTATTCTATTGACTAGTATTATAATTGTTAATTATAAGTTTAGATAAATATCAAAGTGGTAATACACCTTTAGCTTGGCTTAATTACTTAATAGTGATATTTTAGTGAATCTTAAAAGTACATAATATAAAGGTGTATTACCACTTTTAAGTAATTAAGCCAAGCTAAAGGTGCATTACCACTTTGATATTTATCTAAACTTGTAATTAACAATTATAATACTAGTCAATAGAATAGAAGTGTCACAAACAAAAGTGGTTATATTTACAGTACATAATATAAAGTTTTCAGTATAATTGTGAAAAGAGTAGGAGTTGCACACGAGACCTTGGGGTCAATATTCTGAGAGTGATCTCCTACAATTGCTTCTCCGCTGACTTCAAGCAAAACCCTTCGCCATTTGGTCCAGAGTATGGAGAAAAAGATCTGGTAAAATGGGTTACCTCCACATTGGATGAGGAAGGAGAGAATCAAGTGATTGATCCCACTCTTGATTCTAAATGCAGGGAAGAAATCAGCAAGGTACTTAGCGTGGGGTTTCTTTGCACTAGCTCTCTTCCTATAACCTGCCCTTCAATGCTTAGAATGGTGAAATTGCTGAGGGGAGTAACTACAATTCCCAAATCCAGAAGCGGAAAATTCTTTCCTTACTACCAAGAAATGACATCTGATAATGAAAATCAAGGAAGCATTGTTTTTGAGCTAGGTGCTTAGAAACAGGATAATAATTAATAATAATCAGCATCGATTTTCTCTTCAAATTTGGTGCTAAAAAAATTTAGTTCTTGATTAGGAACTTATAAACAACAATTGTAAGAAATGGTAAGAGATTTTACAATCCAATCATTCCATTGTCTCATTTGCAACTATATATAAAGAAAATCAAAATCTCAACATAATATATACTTGGTATTAAACTATAATATTTGTGCAGGAAATTGTTATCTGCAAATGATTATACCGTGTTCTCGTCCTTATGTATGTTGTGCCTTTACCTGATAGCTATATCGTTATCTATAATGTATACTTGGTGTTAAACTATAATTCAAACCAGATTCATAAAAAAAATGTTGTGCCTTTACCTTATAACTTATAAATGTTATTCACTGATAGCTTTAGGAGTTATAAATGTTGTTCATACTAACTCACAACATATTCTGCAAAGTTATTCACTGCCACTACTGAGATGCTATGCTACCAGAAGCTTTAAGTTACAAGTCTAGTTTTGATCACTTGATTGTAACTCTAGAATACATCTCAATTCCTAATTTGTTAAACAAGCATCAACAAAAAATAAAATCCTTTTTTTATTCCAATTAAACATTGTTCAAGCTGTGCCAGCCTAAAAAGAAAAGTTTGCAAAAACAGAATTTGAATTTAACTCAGAGACCAATATACACAGACCAAATAGAACTTAACTAGTTAGATCATAGCAAACCATTGTGTAGGGATTGACTAATGGGATTGACTAATTCAAAGTACATACTTCCTTAATTGACTAATGTCAAGGAGCTTATATGTGGCTTTATATTAAATTAACCACTTGTGGATCATTAACAGAATTTTCTTAAGCGACTAATTCAAAGTACAGACTTTCTATTGCAGAGGCAACTCAAAAAACTGTAATGAAACTCATGGGGATTCCAGGGCTTACCTTATATCATCTAAAGAGCCATCTACAGGTAAAAGTTGATAAGTAATTTGTATTATAGCCCTTTCATTACAAGATTCCTGTCATTTTATGTCTTCTATTTACAATATGTGTATTATTCACCGGTCCTTGCAAGCCAAATGAATTCCAGTATCATTTTCCTAAGTTGAGATAGTTGTGCTCAGAACTAAACAATTCTGATTTTTGCCAATCAAAATCTATAATAATAGGTTTTACCAAAAAAAAATTTATGAATAGGGTACATGAATTTTTGTTTCAATGATATTGTAAATTTCTAAATACTTTATTCTAACTTCTAAGACTTCAATAGCACATGAACCAGAACTATTACACATTAAGAAATTAAGTTTTGTACAAAACATGATCTTTATCCTCTTTACCGTAGTAGATTATATTCCCAAAATTACTTCAATATAGTTATAAATCACAATTCTCCAGTTTCACAGGCCTTGAGTATAATATGCTTTTGCTGACTTACATTTAGCTACTAAAATTTCTTGTCTAATTCATCATATTCATAAAGCTGCTAAATTGTTATGTAAAGAAACAAGTATTTTCTTATATGATATGCACAAAGCTATAAACCCAGTATAACTTTCTGACCTTGACTTGTATGGTGCAATTCTGGATTTGAAATTGAATACGCCTCATCAACTCCTACACCATCAAGCTTTAGCTAAAGAGAACAATGGTGCAGTTCACTTAGTAGAAGGCATAAGAAAACATATATTTTGTAATTGAGAGAAAGAGATTGAAATGGAAAAGAAAAAAATGAATCCTACAAAACAAACCCTAACATTGGAATTGAAGCTAAAATTAGAGACGATATTACCGATTTGAGGATTCAATAGCAGGATGAGCTGAAGTAGAAGCGTGAGCCATTTGAGTTGAACACTTCGGGAGCGAAAGAATGACGATGAGCTTGAAATTCTGGGAGAGACTGAGAGTCGGAGCGAGAGTGAGAGAGAGTTGGAGCGAGAGTTTGAAATCAAAGTGTCACGGATTGGGAGTGAAAGGAAATTTGGGAAAACAAACAGCCTTAATGCAATTGCAATATTAGCTTTTATCGGAAATTTTTAAAAATTGCCACTAAAAATTGAGTTAACACTGATTTCCAGGCAATTACTTTATGGCCACTAAATAAGTGCGATAAGAATGCATTTTCTTGTAGTGATATATATATATATATGTACACACACACTATCAATTCTAATATTTATATAATATGTATCATAAATTTGAAAATAAATTTATAAAATCTCCTAGCTAGATGAGAATCAAAGTTAGAAGTTCATGTGTTATATTCGTTCATTTTGAAAAGAAAAAGGAAAATAAAAACTTGTAAACTCAAACATTAAAGGAAATTTTTAATAGTTTTAAACAACGATTTTTAGTTGTTTTGTGTTAGAAAATTGTTGCCTATTCTTTGTTTAATATGCAACTACTTTGAAACCTTTGACTAAGAAAAATCTCTATAATTAAAAGATTATTACTTGTTCTATGTTTTGACAATGGTTTTATATCGTTGATTAGGGAAAAATCTCCAAAATAAAAAAGGTTGCCTATTCTTTATTTTGGCAACGATTTTAATTACAATCATTTCCAAAATTTAAAAACATAAATGTTGCTTATTCTATGTTTTGGCCACGATTTTTCGAATGTTCCCAAGAAAAACGTTGCCTCAAATATGAAAATATCTTGAAATTCGTGACTATATTCAATCAATGGTTTTAAAATTGTTACCTGATATAAATAGGTTGTACAGGTGTAAAATTTTTGTCTATTTCATATTTCAAAAATGATTTTGTAAACCTAGACAAGAAAAAATGTTGCCTAAAGTAATAAGATGTTGTACCCAACACCCTACACTACCACCACCGCTTGTCACCATCAACTGTTGTCGTCGCCCACACCCTTAATCGCCACATTTGCCTTTCAACACTATCAATTGTTGCTACCATCATCATACACCCTCTATGGTCGCCTAACATCATCCACCACCATCAATCGACCCATTGCGAACACCCAATTTTGTCCATATCATTAGAAAAATAACAATAATTCTAAAAAGTTAATTTTGTTTCCTTTTATTTCTATTATACGTAAAATTTTGTTTTAATTTATGTCACATTTGTCACTATCTCATCTTAATTTCTTTAATGATTTTCTTTATCATGGTTTATTTGTCACTTGGATTATTTTAAAATGAAAAAAATTTAATTAATTAAAAAATTAAAAATTAAAAATAAGAAAAAACACAGAAATATGATCCAAATTATAAAAAAACAAAAAAACAAAAAGGACTAAAAGTTGGTGAACCTAAAGACAAGTTTTGCCAGCTTTCGGTGAGACTAATTCTTGCTTATCCAACTTTATAGAAATGAGAAAAATGAGTGAAAGATCACCAAATTAAAGAATCACCCTAAAAACATTGAAGAAGCTTGGAACAAGAAAGAAACAAAAATGGGAATGGTGATTAAGACTTGCCACTGCCCATGCTCAAAAGCATTGACCTATGTGGGAAATTGTGGAAGCCAAAGAAAAAGAGAAAGCACAAATAATGGAGCGAAGAAGAAGAGAGCCGGGGAGACCGGTTTTAGAGAGATCTCGTCAACGAGAGAGGAAGAATACAGAGAATAGAAAGATAGGGAGGATGGGAGTGAATGAAAGAAAAACACTGAAAGTTTGAAAATCTTATATTTAGAATTTCCATCAAAGAGAAAGTAAGAGGGTTACAAAATATGATAAGGAAGAAAATCAGTGCAGAAAGTAGGGGTGTTCATTGGTTCTATTGTGGTAGGGGTGTTTAAATTACACTATTGTGGTATTTCAAGCATAAAAAGAGTTCTAGACATCTAACAATTATGAAATTTATACTGTAAGAAAGCTAAAAGAAAACCCTACAACTTTGCCAAAGAACCTAAAAGCTTTTTTTTGTCAAAGATACTTTCGTTGCAGAACCAAAAGCCCAAAGAAAGGAAACAACACGGTCGACCTAGAGGCCCATAGAGCTATACAATAGAATAAAAAAAATAAATAAATAAATCTAGTGCAAGATTTTCCAGCTCATAGAAAAGGCCAAAGTACATATATAGAAGCTAAAAGGAATAAAAGTGAAATATAAAAACACATAAAGGAAAACAAGGGCATCTCATTAGTCTTAGATCTTCAGATCACCATGGAAGCTACATGGCGATTAGATAACAAAATGTGATCTGCTGCAGCAAGCGATCTAACAGCCGGAGGGGTGAAGCTTAGTGATTCTGGAGGGAAGTTTTGATCCTTAATTGCAACAACTAGAGAATGAGCAACTTGGTTTCCTTCATGACAGGTCCAAAGAAACCCACATTGAGGTAAGAATCAGATGTCTAGTGGGTCAAAATGGACTTGGAAGATGAAATAGTCAACATTTCATGAGAACCTTAACAATGCCTAAATATAGGGCCATAAGTTTTTCTACAAAAATCCTTATGGGTTCAAACCAACGACATTTGAAAACCTAGCATCCAGGGCTTTATTTCATCATAAGACAATTTTTTTGAATTTGGTCATCTCAATGATGCAATTCTTGATGAAAGTGGGAGACAAGATGCTGAATGATAGCTAGGAAAAGAAATAATTGATGAATAATTCAAAGTAAATGACAGAAATACTAGATACACTACAAGAAAAACAGTAATTAGCGTAGGCTAAAAGCCCATGCTAAATGTGAAAAATGGACGCTAAAAAACAAATTAGCGTAGTTGTGGCCCCCACTAAAATGTTGGAAGCAAAAATTTGCGTCCAAGCCGTTGCTAATTAGCGTAGGCCAGCCCACGCTAAGGCCAACACTAAGGGTCCGTTTAGTTTACAGTTGAGTAGAATTGATTCTAGAAATCAATGGTTGAAAATGAGTGTGCACACTTTACGAAGCACATTGGACGGAAGTGATTTAAAATCAATTCTACAGAATTGATTCTGGATGGTTGAAAATCTAAACCAAAGTAGAAGCCAAGAATTGAATACAATGGTCGACGCTAACTATAGCGTAGGTCAGGCCTACGCTAAATTTAGCTAGGGCCTGGCCTACGCTAATATTAGTTGGGGCCTAGCCTACGCTAATTATAGCCTTTTTTTTCTGAGATTCAACTTCATTAATAGTATACCTTACCCTTTATTATATATTATACATACATATATTATAATTATTATATAAAATAAGATAAATCAAGAAAGGAAAATTCCTTAGAAAAGCATTAATTGTTGATTAAAAGAATTAATTGCTCTAATGATTGTCTGAAAATATTTAGTATTGAATATTATGAAACTAACTGATTGTTTTGTTGCAATTATACCCTGAATTTATTGCTCTGATGCATATTTATTACTTCAGCAAGCTTTGGAAATCCTTTTGATTGATGACAAAGGGGGGAGTAATATAAACTAACAAAATCTGAAGGAGAGGAACTCTCTGAAGAGTCAGGACCTACTGAAGTAAACCAACCCTCTGAAGAGATGTGCTATCTGAAACATGAAGACCTGCTGAAGACATCCTATGTGGAATATTGGTTGAGGTAAGAAGGCTTTTTGCTCAAGACCAAAAGTGTTCTCAACGTCTTCTGCAACACGTCTTCTTAAGGAAAGATTATAGAGTCCTTTTACACTTAATTAAATCATCATACCAGAAAAGGAAACCTATGTATCATAGTACCTGCAGTGTGTTAGAATTGAATCATCTCTGCTCACCTGCACTGTTCAAAGTTAGAAGCTATCAGAAGATTGTCTCACAACGGACTCTATAGCATTTAATGCTATCTCTCAACGGTGATTTCAACAATCTTCAACGGGCTTAAAATTCATCCCTATATATAGCTTCATGAAAGACTTCAAGCGGTGGAGAGAAGAAATTGTATTAAGCCAATACTCTACAAAATCTACGTTGATCAGTCCCTATACTAAGTACGAGGTACGATGGGACTATAGCGAGTCACGGGTAACTAACTTAACCACAGTCCAATCGAAATGAACTGCTCTGATACCATAATGTAACGTCCTAATTTCTAAATTCAGAAATAATGCCTGTTGGGAGCACCATTTCTAAGTTCTTGAAATTATTTCACGCATTATCGATATCAACATACAATACATCATAACGTTTGGTTAATTCAACCATTACTTAAGCATAAATTTACCAAATACAACTCAGTGATTACAATCAAAAGGCCACCCAGTGGCTTAACTACAATATTACGAATTTACATCCTATCAACTCAACCAACATTCCAAACAAATTGGGACTACAAAGATAAGGCTCCAGCAACACATCCCAATGAGCCCTCAACTCTCCACTCAAGCATCCAACAACAACCTGCACAACTGAAAGTAATTTTTCATATCGTGGGATGAAACTACGTCCCAGTGAGTGCGATAGAAGTGTGTGCGGTGTGGGGAGTCGGACAATTAAGGTGGAACAAGCAAATATATATATATATATTGAGTTTTTATTTACAAATTAAATTTAATGAAAATTGAAATTAAAAACAAAGTTAAAAGTTAGCCCGGATAAAATTGGGTATTCACACCTGTTTCCATTTCTCATTTCCTGTTTTTTGAAATTTTACAAATGAAAAACTGGAAATGCTGGAAACAAAAATTTGCTGATTCCAGCATTTCCAGTTTTTCCTTTGTTAAATCTCAAAAAACAAGAAACAGCATGGAAACAGGAAATGAAAATATAAACCAAACAGGCCCTAAGGCTTCTCTTATATTTTCTAGGTTCCAATTTCCGGGATGTTACAATATATACTTGCTTGT